>RJWT010054440.1:0-10282 GCA_004365215.1 Cuniculus paca
GGGGGGTGGGGGGAGATAATTGAATAAAATTTTGATCAATGTATATTTATATCTCTACTTACATAACATTTTACTAGATCAGAAATCAACTGTAGTTTCTCAAGAAGCACTCAGATTAAGGACTTATATTGTACATACTGCTACAGACAGTGACAAATAGCTGCCAGCCCTTCTCCTTCCCTTCAGGCCTGGGCTCCCTGTGGACAGGGAAGGGGTCTCCAGTTCACCCTCTAGAGTTCAAGATCAAGAGTGGCACTGGTGGTAAAGGAGTACACGAGTATGGAAGGAGGAAGCAGCATCTTATTTCAAGGTGCTGTGTGACTTTAGGTAAAACATAACCTCTCTGTTTCACCACTGTTCAATATGGCTTAGGTAAAAAAATAAAAAACTCACATACAGCTGAATCGGATGCTTGAGGTCTGAGATTCTCTCCCCTCACTCAAGTTATGGGGCACACTGGCATGATGTTGCCTCAACCCTGCCTTGGTTAACATGGATTTGCTATGCCAGGGGACTCCAACTCAGGCCAGCACCTGGATCATGTGATTGTTCATCACAGGGACATCCCCACTGGACCCTCAGCTCTTCCTCCTGGGGTCCCAGACTTACTTCCGCCAGCGCTTTGTCACTCCGTTAAGCAAGCATCTGGGCTCTTCCTTACAGCAGGCCATGCATGCCGTATTTGGCGAGCCAGCTCTTCCTAGGCTGTCACATGGGCAGGTCCTTTGGGGGACAAAATGTGACCGTGGATGACTATGATCTTCAAGTCTTAAGTACACACTTTCTCTCTCACTGGGCTCTGAACATGTGACACGGTCTGTGTGAATGATCCTGTATTTGTAGCTTTTAACTTAAATACTGACCCAAGATATATCCTTTTTAGATGTACTATTGATGTTGATCTAAAATACGAGCAAGACACAAATGGTTCACATTTTCCCCTTTTTTAATTAATTTACCTCATTGCCAAATAAAAGCAGAGAAGCCAGCATTCTCAAGAGTCATTTCAATTTAGGAATTCTTGTCTTCCAACCCTAGGTCTCTTAACCATTGTCTGCAATAAATTCTTAATTTCAGAATTTGGTTTTCAAATTACATAGGCTATAGAGCTCTATGCCTTGTGGTGTAGTGTGCACCTTGAAAAAAAAATCCCATGTACAAAACCATAAGGAGAATAAACCTCTGTAGTGGCAATCATCATTTATACAGAAATAAATTACAGCTTTAAAAAGTAATCAATTATTTACTCTTATGTTCATTCAAGTAGTGTGTTCAAGGCTCCACTGGGTAGGAAGTGCCTTTTTCATCCAGGACACCAGAAGTTGAAGTAGACCTTTCTTAATTTCTTACGGTGAGAAAGAGGTGAGATTCAGGACTCCCCCCGACACTGGCTTTTCATTGAGTCCTTGAAATCTGGTTGGGATTGCATCATGCAGGTGGGGTGGAGGAGGCTGTCCCAGGGTTCTAGGACTCTGTGTGATCAAAGGCAAGGCAGAAAGAAGCAAGACCCACCCAGTTCACCCTGGCCAGAGCTGGAACTGTGTGAAGAACATCAGCTGGAGATGGAGGGTGGGGTCCTTGTGAGGAGCTATGATCACCTAGTGGGTTTATCTGACTCAGAGATGACAACCTATACAACCATTGTGAGTCAGGTCAAGGGAACACAAAGCCTCGTTCTTCTGCTTATCCCCTAGAGCAGTATATTCCAGAGTGAGGTAGAAGAGATCAGCCTGATTCTTGTTCAGCACCACTCACAGTCCAGCTGGGGAACGACCACCATCATAGATGTACACAGAGTACATGTGATCAGCTTGGAAGGAAGTGGATGCAGTGCCAGGGAAGCATGGAGGTCCACGGGGACCCAGGGTCTTGAGCAATGCCATCCAACGAGTCTTGCAAAGATAGAGATGTTCTCTCCATGCTGTGACACGGCAACCATGACCACGTGTGGCTGAGCATTTGAAATGTGACCAGCGAGACTGAGGCTCTGGAGTTTCAATTTTGTTACTATTCAGCTAATTGGCATTAAAATGTTGACCTACAGCTGGTAACCAATGTTTTTTCCTCCAGTTACCTTCACAGAGCTCATTTCAAGCCCCTAGATGGAAGAAATTCTTTGCAGTACTGCCATGCCCAGCAGCCAGGTCTCTCCTACCTCTGGAGCTCATGGGTTGGGCATTTCCAGGAGGACCCAGTGAGCAGGGATTGGGGGTGACTGAGATTGAAGTCTGATTCTTGAATCTCTGAACAAGGCTGCCTGAACATTCCACAGGGTGAGTCATCCCAGCTCAGAAGGAAAACAGGTCATGTACAAAGAAAGCTCCATGTACCGGGGACCTGGCGGGGCCAGATGCTTTGAGTGCTTTGCCCTGGCAAACCCCCAACGGCACCAGGACAAAGGGGCCTGCATCCTCTTCACACAAATCGGGAGGCTCAGGGTCTCAGTGATGTCCCAGGAGACCCAGTGAGTTAGGATGGGGCACTCGCTCTCATTTGACAATGTCTCCCTGAATTCCCTGCGTAGGACCGAGACAAGGCCATGTCCTGCCACACCTGTGAGGCCCCAGTGCCTGCTGGGTACACAGTGTTCTTTGCCTTTGCTTGGCTTCCTTGAGCCAGGTGTTCAGATGGCCGTTTACAGATGTGGCTTCGGCCAGACGCAGAGAGCACAGGTTCAGGGGAGTTTTGCTGCCCCGGGAGCCTCCTTTCATGCTCGCTCATCACAGTAGTGGGGCCCTGGACCCTGGCCTTTTCTAAAACCTCTTATTTCCCAGAGGCCCATGTTGTGTAGGCTTGAAACACACACACACCGGAGTTGGGGAAAGAAGGGCGCAGCCTGGCTCTAGGACACCCCAGAACATGACTCTCCAGGCAGTGACAGTGCCAGCAATGATCACACACAATTATATTATTAATTTACTATATAATGTATAATAATGGACAATAACATCGTATATTATACCTGGCCTGGTGGTGCACACCTGCAATCCCAGCACTCGGGAGGATCATCATGAGCTTCAGGCCAGCCTGGGCTCCATAGGGAGCTCAAGGCCAATCTGAGCTAGATTGTAAAGCTCTGTCTCAAAAAACCAAGTAATAATAATGTGTACTATATATCGCATACATATCCATACTTATAGCATATTATATACTGTCATATACAATATGGTTACATATCAATGTGTTTATAATAGATACAAACATAATGTATTTATGGCATATTAATTTACCACAGTGAAATATTAGAGTTATATTGCATTTTATATTATATGAAGCTATAATATATTTGTTTTGTTTTGTTTTGTTTTGTTTTGTTTTGTTTTGTTTTGAGACAGGGTCTCACTTTGTAGTTCAGGCTGACCCTGAACTCACTATGTAACCCAGGCTGCCCTTGAAGTCAGATGGTCCTCCTGCCTCAGCCTCCTGAGACCTGGGATCACAGATATGCACCACCTTGCTCAGTTCTTATGGTATCAGCATGTAATATGATAAGAATTTAATAAGTTGTGCATATGAGAATAGTGTGATATATGTGCATTGTACTGCGTCATATTTCCATACAGTATTAATACACAAGGACACATAATACATTACCGTACGATACAGTGCAACATAATCATCGTCATTCTTCACATTGGTCTTGAGCTCCGTGCAGCCCAGGGAAGCTGGTTGGCTTTGCGGGGCTCAGGAGCGCAGGGTTGTGAAGGCGGGGCCCTCCTGGCTCAGTCCTGGCATTGAGTGATGAGCCCGTCCCGCAAGGGGCCTTCACCTGCCAGGAGCCTCCAGGGCTGGGCATGTCTGGAAGTGACCAGCCAAGCAGAGGGCACTGCAGAAAGCAAAAGTAGACTAAGTCACTATGAAGAAGCCTGAGGGGTGGATCAGTTTCTGCACAAAGGGTGATTAACCAAATACCTCTGCTGGAATGTGGGTGTGGTAAAAGGGGAAGCACACACAGGAAGCTATCCGTGAGCTCCTAACTCTCCTTTTCACTAAAAAAAAAAAACTACCTACTCTGCTTACTCTGCCCGCCCTCTCTCTATCTTCCTGGTGGATGTCGAGTCATGGTGACAAGGACAAGGTCCACAGGGACAGAGCTTCCCCTGCGCACACACAGGCGACTCTAGCTGCTCACGCTTGCTGCCCCACGCCACAGGTCGGGCTGGGACACAGGGTTTGTGTGTGGAAAGATCTCGCTGCAGTGGCCAGCAGGGTTGGCGTGGGACCCACACTCGTCGGTCACCACTGGCACTGGGTAGAGAAAGGACTCCTTCAAAGTTTCTCAGCAAATTAGATCGGTGCAAAGCAAAAGCCCAAGAGAGCTAAGGTTATTTTCCAGAGATCACACTCTCCCGGGATATAATTGGAATTGTACCTGCTTGCCTGTGGCCATGTGCCTCTTCAAGACCCTCTATTAGGACAGCATTTTGCTTCCCACCAACCCAAGAGCAGACCGTAAGACTTTCCTCCGCCATGGAAGAGGTTGGAAAGACAGTGAACTGGTTTTGAGTCCAAAGCTGTCGAAGGTGCTGTTGATATTCTTGAACTCCTGCTGTTTGTTACAAGCACATTGCCTCAGGTGGCTTCTGTCCGAGGCGAAGGAGAAAACACATCACACACACTTGACCCTGGCCTCAGTCTAGGTGCAGGCCCCGCTGAATCTCACCCTGAATCAGCCAAACTGCAGGTGACCTGGACACTCTTAAGTGTGAGAAAGTTGGTCCTGACAGTCACTGGCTTTGGGGAGTTTCTTTACAGCATTAATGCAGCGATTGCTGAATAATACACAGCAGTGTGTCTGTATTCTGCTGAGATCTTCTTTCTGGCCAGAAAGGCAAGAAAAAAAAAAGTTTTATTTGTAGTCTCCCATGTGACAGGATTGTGCTTGTCACCTTGTATCCAGGAATGCCACGTTTCCATCATTTTAATGTTTATCTGCTTAAACTCAACACCTTTAAAAAAATGCTCAGCAGTAATTACAACTTTCATTTATAGAACTTTAAGTCCTTAGCAATAGCCACTAATCCTGACTCTAACATGCCTGAGCCCCATCAAATCTCTCTAGGGTGAGACTCTGCTATTTATGTTTAATTACCCCGGCTTTACAGGTCACCAAAGTCTCTGTTTACAGTCCCCTAAGTACCTCTGTGCCATGGCTTCATCCTAACAACCTGAAAAACCAGAGAGAAAAATAATGCCTAGAATCGGAACATTAGGATATGAGAGTGAGGCGACTTGTTCTGGTGGTTTTCATTTCTCCTTTCTTCCTATGAATAGGAAGGATCGACATAAAAAAGTACTTCAAGAGCTGAACTCTCCTACTGAACACAAATGTAGAGAAATTTTGTATGTCTTTAAATGTTTTATATGTCCCAGTCATATATAATTTATTATGTTGTGAAGCTGAGTCCTTCTTTGAATGAAAATTTTACTGTCAGAGCCTAGGGTACTTTAGTTTGATGATTTAAAATTCCCGAAGCACTCGAAGCAAATAGCACGTTTTTATGACACTATGTTTGTCCAAGGGGTCAGTTTTCAGCACAGTAGGAAATGTCCCCAGTAAAACTATTTCAAAGAGAAATATGTCTCCCAGACTAATTCTTCCTGCAGAAAATGCAGGTGCAATCCGAGATAGCACTGGTGTCCATCTTTCAAGAAGGCAGACGGTGGTGGGGCCACTCGTTTATCTTGGGTTCTGGACAGAGGCTGCAGCAGTGTGGGTAGTGTCCTGTCTTTGCCCTCACTCTGCTGTGCCTCCTGGTTTGCAACAGGGAGAGAGGGTTAATGATGACACTGTCCAGGTGCTTATTTGTGAGGGTTAAATGAGACGACTATTTGTCAAAGTGGCTCGTCCTTGGTTGTTGCTATTTCGCATTATGTTAAAGACTTGACTTTGAATAGAAATCAGCCCAGCGATGGGATAGGACACAGTCCAGTACAAAGAAGAGGTCCAGTGAGTTCCTGAGCAGGGATTTAGGAAACTCCCACCAGCGCCTATGGTGTGGGCACCAAAGGGAACAAGTATGGCACAAACATGTTATTGACCAAGATTTTTTGAAGAAAATGGTATGTATAGGGAAAAAAGTCATACCTTGACCTCAGCCTCTTTCTTTTCTGTATTTCTTAGAGCCCTACACTGGGGAAGGTAAATTTTCATCTATCTATACATATATCCATTCAAACATCCATCCAACCAACTATCCCACCATCCATCCGGTGTTCCATTTACTTACCTCTCTATTTCACTTGCCCATCACTCCTCCATCTACCCTGCAAGTTGTAAAGGAAATTTGAGTCCATGTCAGATGCTACATTAGTTTCTACCCACACCACGATGTGTGTCTAATATACCATTGCTTTGTCCCACACATGCCTCTAAAATCAGACAGAAAAACAAAACACACAATCTGAACTTTAGGGTAGGAAGGTGAGACAACTTTTTGTATTGCTTTTTATTTCTCTTTTTTCTTCTTATGAGCAGGAAGGATTGATGTGAAAAAGGCTCGGCGATTAGTTGAGGGGCAACCCTGGTGAAGTTGAATATTCAAGAAGTATGTTCAGAGTTATAAGAGAAGCGACATGGGTGCCACCAAGCATGGGGCAGGAATGTTCTTTTCAATTGAGGGGAATCCAAAAGGGGCTTCTAGGTGGCCAAATGTAGGGTTATTTGGCCACCAAATGGGTGGCCTGAAGAAAGACGTCCCAAACAGAGCAATTGCCCAAGGCCTGGAGCCTTGGGCTCATGCTGTGACTGCTGCCTGTGGTGGACTAACTAACGGTCCCCTCGGAACACCCCGCTGAGCTGAGTCAGCATGGTGCTGGGTGTGGAAGGCCCACCCGAGGCATGTTGCCAACAGCATAAAAGGAGAACTGTGGGGGAAGGCAGTGTGCTGTTGATGTCCTGGAGAAGCTTGTCATGCTGGTTTCCCTGATACAGACTCAATGTCGGATGAAGAGCTCGGGTCTTCACTGTTGCTGAGGATGGCTGCAGTTCTTTTCAGGGGAGCACTGGTCCTTACCTTGAGCATCACTTCCTGGCTCCAGTGCAGATCCCTCAGCCTGCTGGCACAGATCTTTCCTCCTACTGGCACAGACCTTCTAGCTTCCACCACTGGCCTTTGGGCCTTCCCAGTGCAGGTCCTTGATGCAGACTTGCGTAAGACATTGCCATGGGCTCTAGGCCTCCAGCTGCACTCGTGCAGGACACCACCATGAGATCCAGGCCCTCAGCTGGTTTCTTTGGGTCTCTAGTGTGTGGACAGATCTTCCTCACTCTTCTTTTGACTCTTTAGATGAATATTATAAAATAATCCTATAAATTATGTGTCCTGTATTAAATCTATTCCCTTGTAAACCCTGATGACAGCACTGCCTCTGTCCATAGCAGGCCACCAAAGCAAAATACCACCAACTGGGTGTCTCCAAGGAGAGACACATCCATCATTCCATGATTCTGGAGGCTAGGAGTCCAAGATCAAGATGTACCCCACCCCCAAATTTTGTCTGCTAAGGCTTTTGCCTTGGCTTTCAGATCCCTGCCTTCTCTGTGTCTTCGCTTGGCCTTTCCCCTCTGTGCAAGGAAGGAGAGGGCTCTGGGGTGTCTTTCTCTTCCTAGAGGGACCTCAGTCCTGTTGGCTCATGGCCTCAGCCTTACGACCTCATTTCACCTTAATTACTTCCTTAAAAGCTTGACCTCTTACTCTGGCTGCACCGGGGGTTACATCTCCGGTATATCAATTTGGGACAGGGCACCATTTGGTTCCTAACACACGGTGATGAGTCACACAGACCTAGGCTGGGAGGAGTGCTGGCCGAGCGGGGAGAGAGACTGCAGTAGAGTTAGGCACAGACACCCTTTACTTGGACCCTGGGTCACCCCAGGACATGAATAAGCACAAACCCAGCATGCTCAGTGTGAGAACCTGCTTGCTGGTACCTACAAGTATCAGAGGCAGTCGACTCCACTGACCTTGGAGTTGACGTTTCAGTCCCCAGCCCCTTCTCCTTCAAGCACCTTTGCAAGTCACAAAGCCACACTTATTAAGCTTTCAAAGTTTCGTTCCCCACTGCTTTCTCTCCAAGCTGGAGGCTTCCGACTTCAGAAGCCTGCAGATTTGATTGCGGAGCGGTTCTCCCCATATCCAGGTGTACACGGATGTGTTTTGATTTAGGATTTCATTCCCTTCGAGATGATCCTCAGTGGAAGCTGTCTCGAGAGGAGGCTAAATTTATTTCTGAGATCTGTGGCGATGGATTAAAACCATGTGCCTGGATGCTGTGAAATCTGCAGGAGGAAGGAGGCCTCCAGCTCTTGGGAAGGTGTGCTCTTCAGGAGCGTGCTCCGAGTCCTGCGCCTGAGAAGTAGGGCGATGACGCTCCCTGCCCCCGGCCTGCCCTCCACCCCGGTCCCTGCTTCTGCTGCTGAACTTGTTAAGTTGGTATCAAGTGGAAGCGCCCCTGCCCCACAGTACACAAATCCTCTGAGTGCTGCAGAACCCTGCTCTGTACTCTAGCTGTCAATTCAGCCACCTTTTAGTGATGTTAAAAGAAATCTCGACTGTCATTCACATCACCCATTCACTTTGTTCCCTGGCTGTGACATTCTTGTTGTGTTTCTCTCACCGCCGCCACCAACTCTTGTGAATTAGCATTCACCAAATTTATACGTGCTCATTAGTCTGAATAAATTTAAAAGCTGCTGCTCCTGAGTTTTAAAAATGTAACCAGGCTTTTCCTTGGATATAATTGAAGCATCTTAGAAAAGTCAATTACAGTCTGACTCCCAAGTAGACATTTTGTGAGTTTAAAGCAAGGGGTCTTTTTGTGGTATCACGCGAGCTGTAAATATCTGGGGTAGAGGAAATCAAATAATGAAATCCCCCAATCAATTATTCCTTCTCCTGTTTACTTTGTCCCCACCCTTCTCTCTCTCTCTCTCACTCACACACACAGAATATCAGAAATCGCTACTCCATGGGTGCAATGGAAACACTGATGGAACTCACTTACAGCAAGAAACAGAGGAGTGGGCAGAGTACGGTGCTTTCCAGAACCAAGTCCACAGGCCAAACACATCAGAACCACCTGGGGGTCCTGTGCATTGCGCGATTCACTGAACATCTCCTTGGACCTCTGCACCCAGAAAGTCCACAGCTGGGTTTGAAAAGCTTCGCTTTCCAAACTCACACTGCAAAGATCAGCGCTGTGCAAACTCCCTCTTGCAGTGGGTCAGACCCAGCCTTTGGCACCATTTTGACCCAGAAAATAACCCATATTGCACCATTTTCTCATCGGATGGTGCTGGGCAAGTTGGTTCACCCCTCTGACAATGCTCACCTCATAGAATTTCCAATGAGACCAAAAGATGTATTAAGTACCTGTCACTGTAGGTAAGTGACGTCCCCTCAAGGGCAACTGGCACCATAACTCAACAGGTCAGTGTGCATTGATCCAGGTTAATCAGGTTGCTACTTCCTGAAATCATCTCAATAGGTCCCTTGGACAGGAGTAGAGGCAGCCAGAGCACTCAAGGAGGAACGCTACTTCAAATTCACCTGCTAAGGGACAACCACACTTACAAGTGCTGGAAGTTGGCCAGCCAATGCCTTCTTATACACAGAATAGACCAGCTAAGCTAAGGTCAATAAAACGCAGTAGGATGCATAGCATTTTTGCTGGGCATAGCCCAAGGAGGGAAATAGAGCTGGGTAGGGGCCAGGAAAGGCACAGGTGGGGGCGCCTTAGGATGCTCAGGGAGGCTTCACAAAGGGTGACATTTGATGAAGGAGAAACTTGTATGTCTGGGAAACTACATGACCCTCCCAGTAGTTGGGTTGGCAGGAAAGGCTAAGGGGTTGTCAGCTGCTGCTTCTTCAGGTCACCTGTATGCAGGATCTAGTGACCCCAAACCCCAGGTTGGTGTGTATACTGTGGACCCTTCTGCCTGTGCCCCCAGTGCCCTCAGAGACAGAGGTGCTTGGAATTCACCTCCTTTCCCAGATGTAGTGGTTACCGGTCATGGAAATTTTTAGGACATTTAGGAACAGGAACATCTGGCTTTGTGGACAGATACACCTGAGCCAGATGCGTTACCTTTGCCTCAGCATCCTCATCATTCAATCAGGCACATGACATCTTCCTGCCTTGAGATGTGCCTTCTGGTAGGTGCTCAATGAATGAGGCATCAGGGAGCTCCCTGATTGCAGGCTCAAGTCAAAGCTGAGCACTATCTTTGAGGGTCTGGGGCACCAGGAAAGTAACCCAAGACAGGATCTCTCTCTGTTCA
>RJWT010054441.1:0-10284 GCA_004365215.1 Cuniculus paca
AATACTGGTTAGGTTGGGTGGTTGATATCTCAAAGGTTTCCTGTTATACTGGGCTCAATCACTTTTGGCCCACATTGTTAAATCACATACATAATCTTTGCACAAAAAATTAAATGTTATGCCAAAATCAACATCATTAATTAAGTTGTGGAACAAATATTATTCAAGTCAATCCTTAAATTAATCACTAACTTCAGATCAACAATGTGAACAAACAAGTTGCTTAAAGCTCAGGTTTAGAACCCAACACAGTTATTAAAGTTCAATTGATAAATTATTCAGTTGAACCTTAATAACTGAAAATAATGCAATGTGAATACATATTATAAAATACATACGTATTTGATTGCTAGAAAATTACTTATCTCAGTCAAGCAAGTCAGCACATAGATTTTCATTTACTTAAAGTCAGTGAAAGAATATCAGAGTTCATTGTTCTCAATAAACAATGTTCAATAAAGAAATAGCCAAAAATAATCATACTATTCATATTCCAACATCCCAAACTCATACATATATATGAAAGTATCTATATATACAACTTCCTAGTAAGTGTAGATTCTATTTCCCACACCCGTACCACAAAATGGGTTCCACCGTAGAAAAGAGGGGTTCCATCCTGTAGAGCAGTCCCGCAGTTAGGAGCAGGGGGGTACTGAAAGGTATAATTGAATTCTAGTCCCTTTTCTGTCCTTAGTCCCTTTTCTAGCTGAGGACCATGGGCTAGCTAATTAACCTTTCTACATGCCTTATCTCCTCCTTAGTCAAACAAGAGTTATAATATAATCTAGCATTGTTGTGAAGACTAATGAGCAACATATTGCTAATTCCAGTGCAGAGATTAAGTACATAACAAGCCTTGAATATCTTGTTTTCCCAGAAAATATGGAAATGCTTAAAGAATAATGGATAAATGTGATAAAAGCAGGATAATGATCTGGGTTCTAATCCCTAAATCTATAAATATGTTGCTTTACATCAAAGGAGGAAAAGGTTGCAGATGGAATTAAGCTTGCTAAGTGTCTGACTTTAAGGAGTCTATCTTGGATAGTACAGGTGGGTCCAATGAAAAGACAGAGGTCTTTAAAAGTGGATCAGAGCCAGACTGATTTAAATATACTAGCCTGTTGGCTTTGAAGACAGAAGAGTGCAGCCACAAGCCAAGAAATGTGGGCAGGCCCTAGAAGCTGGAAAGGCAAGGAAACTGATTCTTCCCTCGAGTTTCCAGAAGGAACATGGCCTTGCCAAACCTTCATTTCAACATAGTGAAGCCATTTGCAGAATTCTGATCTCCAGAACTGCATAAATCTGTGCTAAGCCACTAAGTTTGTGGTAATATAGCTATCAGAAATTGGTACAGCTGCCAAGAAAACAGGATCCAGCTTGCATACGTACCAAGAGGGAGAATAATAAAGCAACAGTTAACATTTGAGGAATCTGGGTGAAGGGCATAAAGATATTTTTCTTACTGAATACAAGTTTCACAATACTTATGAACATATGTCAAAAAATGTTTGTATAGGTGAGAGTCAGATCTGCAGCATCCATTACTCCACATAGTCAGGCAACTTACTGTCCTTCTGACCTCAGAAAAACATCAGTTTCAGTCTCTGGAAAGACTCCAGCCCAGAACCATCATGCAGACAGATGGAGGAAGACAGTTCCAGCTCTGGGAATTGAAGGTTGGGATAAATTCAAATGGTGGGATCCCCTCTAATCCCTCTTCCGCCACTAAGCTTCAAAACACAGTCAGTTAATTTAAAGTCTTCACTCCCTACTAACTGACATAAATTTAAATCGCCCCTCTCTGGGAAAACTGACCAGTCCTAGAGAATACAGAGGCACCTGGTATAAGAGCAAGGCTGCAGCTCAATGAAGCCTACAGGTAAGGGGGGCCATCTACACACCCTGTGGTAAGAAAATAATGGTCCCTCAAAAATTACTATGGGAACCTTTGACTACAAGGGGTGATTAAAAATATGGCAAATGTTTACATTTTAAAAATAAATTTAGTACAATAAAAGTCACATTGTCATTAATCCCCCTCAAAACATTCATCACTTTGTACACACTGATCCCGTCATGCTTCCCTATTTCTGAAGCAGTTCTGGAAGTCCCTCGTGAGTGTCTTTATGAAATGTGATAAAAAAAAAATACAGTAAGTGCTGCCAAGTGTCAGCCAAAGAAAAACATTATGGTGTCTCAATGCTAGATTATATTATAACTCTTGTTTGACTAAGGAGGAGATAAGGCATGTAGAAAGGTTGATTAGCTAGCCCATGGTCCTCAGCTAGAAAGAGGAAAAAAACATTATGGTGTCTCTTATCCATTGTATTCACTGGATCCAGCACCATGTGACTTTTGATGGCTCTTCCTCAAAGTCAAAGCCACTAGGAAAGTAACCATTTGAATCATTTTGGTTTATCAAGTGAGCTACAACAGCACAACAAAAGACATGAAAAAGGACTCCATAACTGCTTCAGAAAGTCACAAGAATGATGGAATAAATGTGTTCAATGCAAAAGTATTTTAAGAGGTATTAAAGGCAATGTGTCTTTTACTGTAATGAATTCTTTCAGTTTAAACACAATCATATTTTCAATCACACCTTGTTCATTAGGTTACATGACAAAGAGATACTAAGTTGGCAGATGAAATTAAAGATGCTAATTAGTCAACCTTGAAACTATCCTGGAGTATCCAAGTGAACTAAAGTAATCATGAGGATCCTTAAAAGTGGAAGAGGCAGACACAAAAGGAAAGTTAGAAGATGTGACTGTGCAGTAAGGTGAATGGTTTAATGTGGGAAGAACCCAATATGCCATCACTGGCTTTGAAATCAAAGGAAGAGGGCTATGACCCAAGGAATGCTGGCAGCCTCTAGACAATGGAAAGTAAGGGAAACAGATTCTCTTTTACATGCACCAGAAAGGAAAGTAACCCTGCTACCGCTCCTTTAGTCTACTAAAACCCACATCAGACTTATAACCTACAGAATTGTAAGACATTAAATTTGCACTGTTCTAAGACTTATATTTTTGTAATTTGTTAGAACACCAATAGAAAATGAATATATATGTACACACACATGCATAAACACACACACACGTGCACACACCTTCCAATTGCCTCTATGTAGCCTTCATCTTAAATTTGAATGTAAAAAGAATCAACAAACATTTTTTTTCTAACATGAAAGAAAGATGGAAACAAAAAGGAAGAGTCAAAAGGTGAGGAGAAGGAGAGACATTAAGAGGCTAAAGAATGGGCAGTAGCACAAAAAATACAGAATAATGTTCCCAGAAAAATAAATGGAGATACTGCATGTATGAAACAATGATGGTGATCTTTATTTACTTACTTTATCAAATACCTATATAGAACTTACTATGTCGAGGGTACAAAATCACACAGAAGAGGTCTGTTTTGAACATAAGTAGTCTGAATCCAGAGTCCATGCAAAAACACTTAAGAATTAAAAATGTAATAGCAAAAAAAAATTTTAAAGTACTAAGTAGTTCAAATAATGAAATTGAAGCAATATTTTAGGAAGGAGGAAAATACATAAAGAGATTAGAAATAGAAAAGATAAAACAAATCTAGGATATTCAACATTCAAATAAAACTTTCAAAAAATGAGAAGAGACAAAATCAAAGCTCTGTGTATACTATTAGTTTTCTACTGCTGCTCTCAACAACCGCATGAATTAAAGAAACCAAGAGGAATTTCAGAATAGCAAGATATGAATTTCTACATTAAAGTGGCTAGAGAATGTTCTGCATAATGAAATGAAATATATTTATTATTAAGCCACATTGAAATTTCAATTGCACATAAAAGGATGTCCTAAAATCTTTTTGAAGGAATATATAATACATGCTTTTCAAAATATTTCAAAAACAATGTTAGCAGATTTCTTGATGGAAGCTAGAAGACAATGAAGCCAGGCTCTCAAAACTTCAGAGCAAGACGCATTCTATAGTAGAATTTTATACCTATTCAAAGTATCTGTCAATTGTGAGGCAAATAAAGATATTTTAACATATGTAAATCTCAACACTTTACTTCCCATGTACTCTTTGTCAAGAAATCCATGAGGTTATCACTTAATGGTAAATAATTAATTGTATCAATCAGTGTTTACTAGAGAAACATGCATAATACAAGATACACAACTATAGAAGAATTTACGGATCAGCCTATGACAGCTGCCCACAGAGCTGGCTGTGGAAAAGTGCAAAAGGTCAGTCCACACACTGAGGCTCTGAAGAATCCAGTCTAAGGCCTGGAGCTCAGTATAGTGTCCAGTATCAGGATGTTAAAGGGTGTATTCCAGAAGGCTAAAAGGTTGTTGCTGAAGACTGAAGAGTCTGATGAAAACCAGAACATTCAGGGTAGAAAGCAAAGACTGCAGTTCCTCCAAAAGAAACAGAAGTACTCCTTTCTTCTTCATTCCCCTTTTATAGCCTTCTGGCAACAATCCTCCTTAGGGTGGTCTTCCATACTCAAAACTATGCTGAGCCAGTTTAGTTTGGTATTATTTACTCAGGTTGAAACAATCCATCAACCATCACAATCCATCCTCTGTCAACTTGATAACCAGACACATTTCTTTAAACCATAGTTTCCAGATACAAAGACAAGTTCACAATTACACCTACTACCCTTATCCTGTGTACAAACAAAAGCACACTAATTCCTTCCCCAGAACAGTACTTGAGAACCAATATTAAGTCTATCAACATTCTATTACATTGGAATCATATTATAAGTGATTTTATATCACTATTCATTCAACCAATCAATCCAAAAGAGAAAAACACAGGAACCAGAAAATAAGCAATCCTCAAGATGATGGTAAGATAAGGTCCCAAATGACAGCTGAATAGTGGCCTATGGAGCAACTTACCAGAACAAAAATAAAAGTAGATCATTTAAACTACATCTCTGAACAGAAAGAAGCATTCTTGTTTGTATTAGTCAGCTTTCCCATTGCTGGGCACAATACTTAACACCTACAATTTAAAGGGAAAAAAAGTCTAATTTGGCTCACACTTTAAAGAATTCAGTCCACAGTCAGATGACTCCAAGGCAGAATCTTCATGTCAGAAGGACAAGGTTTCACAGTGGCTGAGAAAAGAAAGAATAATGCTGCCAGAGAGAAAGGAGTGAAGGACCAGAAATAGTACTCAAGGTGACTCATGCAAATGCACCCCAAAGTGTGCTCCACCAATCCATGGATGGCTACCATCCCTTGTCAATTTCATACCCAAACACATTTAAAAAACATGATACAACTATCTTGTGCACAGTCAAAAATGTAATAATCCCTTCCCCAAAGTCTCAACAGTTCCAGAATTTTTCAAAAGTCAAATCAGTCTTTTCTGAGACTGTATGCAAGCTCTTAGCTAGGAACCTCTATAAAAATAAAGAAACAAGTAACACAATCCCACAGAGTAAACTTTCCCATTCCAAAAGGGAGGAATAGGATATAGAAAAGAATAGAACCAAAATAAAACAAAAACCCAGCAGGCAAATATTAATTCCTACATAGCTTCATGTCCAGCATTTTGGGCACACACGGTGAAATGTAAGTTCCACATGGCTCTAGTCGCTCCACCCCTATGCACTTGCTGATTGCAGTCCATGTAGCCTTTCTTGAGCTGGTTATGCTCACAGCCTGCAGCTTTCCTCAGCAGACGTTCTATGTTCCTGGGATCTCCAAAATCCTGGAATCTGCACTGCACTTTTGGCTTCATTACCACATCTTCACACACTACTCTCTCTGGGGCTCCTTGCCTGACCTACCAGACCTTCCTTTGGTTGGAAGCCTCCCTGACTCCACAGCTCTTGCATTCTGCATGCCAGTAAAATTACCACCACAGGAAAGATGCCAAGTTCTGCAGTTAGTGGGCATAGTAGTTGGGGTCTCTTGACCCATGGCTGTGCCAGTCTCTGAGTGCCTCAATGACTGAGCAGAGTGAAACAAATCCCAAGGAACAAAATCCTGAGGAGCTCACACTTCAGCAGGGTGTTGAGGGGCTCTTTTCTCAAATGAAAGACTTATATTTTGAACCTGTGAGCCCATAATGTATGGGGCTGTGCTGATTCCTGAGATGGTCACAAAGCATCCTTCTTTTCTCTGTGCAAAATAGTTTGTTTCTTTTTAATGGCACCAATCTCTTCAGCAACTACAACTCCTTTTGCCCCCACTTTACACATGGTTCCTCTTGTACCAAACTTTACATTTCTCAAATTTGCCTGCTCTGCTTTTTGCCTCCATTCTCACTATAAATCTAACTAGAAGCAGGTAGAAGTACCCACACCACAACCTGAATTTTGGACTATATTAAATTTCATTTACCAAATCAATTGCTACACTGCCCTTAATTTTGGTCTCCCACAGTCTCAGGATATGGACAAAATATAGATAAATGTTCTGCCAGAGTGTAATACACACGGCCTGTAGTCCAACTGCCTGTGGAATCCTTGTTCCCAGTTACATCCTCCTGAGCTTAGCCTTTACTGTCTCCATTCCTATCAGCATTCTAGTGTTTTGAGCTCTGACCAGAATCACTTATCAGGCTCTGCTTAAAGCATTCTAAGGCTTCCATAGTAAATATCTCCAAACCTTTCTAAACTTCTGCAAACCATTTTCAAAGACTTCTAAACCACATGCTCAGCAAGGATCCCACTTCTTCTCTAATATAAATTTTCTGTACTAATCATCTTTCCCATTGATACACACAATAACGAACACCCAAACTTAAAAGAGAGATCTAATTTGGCTCATGTTTTAAGGAGATTCAGTCCATAGCCAGTTGGTTCCAAGGTAGAAACATTACAGTGGAAAGGCATATCACAACAAACCTGTTTAGTTCACCACATCCAGAAAGCAGAGAACACTACCAGAGGGGAGAACATTACCAGAGGGGAAGGGGTAAGAGACTAGATATAGGCCAAGGCCACACCTCTATGATCCAATCAGACACACCCAGAAGTATACTCTACTAATCACCGAGGCTACTCCAAAGCCAATCAAGCTGCTGTAATCAAATTTAACCGTCACACTGTTTTCGAAAAATTTAAAGAAAAAAGTGATAATTACAAAGAAAGCTAATATTTTAAAAAGTGAAACTATTATAAATTCCAATACTAATCAAAAGTGACTTAAAATTTTTCATCTGTAAGCAATATTTATAAGATCATAATAAAGCAAATGTTGAAACTAAATTTTTCAAAGGCTTTGAAACAACTATAAGGAAGAGAATACAAGAAATGTGTTAATCTGCTTTTCATTGCTGTAACAAAATAACTGGGGAAGTCAATTTAAAGAAGGAAAGGTTTCTTTCGATTCATGGTTGAAGAAATTTCAGTCTGTGGTTGACTGATTTCATTCCTGTCGTCTTGGAATGAGGTGGAACATCATGGTATAGGGGCATGGTGGAGTAAAGCTGCTCACTTCATGGAAGTCAAGAAACAGAGAAAGGAGATAAGAGCCAGCAAGTAAAGAGCTAAGGACAAAATACACCTTTGAAAGCCATGCCTCCAGTAACCTGCTCCACCCACTTAGGCCCCATAATAAGCCCATGGAGCTAGGAACCATCAGTGGAATAATCCAGTGATGAAGTTAGAGTCCACATGATCCAATCATTTCCTAAAAGCCCCATTTCTGAATACTATTGCATTGGGGACCAAGCCCCCCCAACACATGAGTCTTGGAGGACATACAATATTCAAAATATAATTGCTGAGTACTAATGTTTAAAGGTACTTATAAATTCATCCAATAATATTTCAAACAGAAAATTCAAGATACTGGAATACAAATTATTCATTTTAAAATATAGAGGCAAATAACAAGAGAATAGCCAAAATAAGAGGAGTAAGAAAATACTATATTCCATTATAAACCTTGGGGCACAATATGATTTTTCTCTCCTCTTTTTTTCCTTTCAATTTGTTATACTATGTACACTCATCATTTTGATAATAAAAATTAAACATAAATGCCTTGAACAGGA
The DNA here is from genome assembly GCA_004365215.1 of Cuniculus paca. Classification (NCBI taxonomy): domain Eukaryota; kingdom Metazoa; phylum Chordata; class Mammalia; order Rodentia; family Cuniculidae; genus Cuniculus; species Cuniculus paca. The sequence continues at coordinate 8,026 of RJWT010054441.1, forward strand.
TTTGGCACATAGTGTGTGTTCAGTGAATAATTGATGCTGATGTTTTTGCTGCTCTGATCTTTGTTAAAGCGACAACACTAAAGTGAGAACTAATCCATATATTCTGAACAACAGCCCTGAAGTAAAATATTTTATAACTTTCTATTTCTCCATCCAAATGAAAAAAATGCGTAGTGACTCAAACTCTGCATATGATAGGTGAAAATCTAAAAAGTCACTAAAAATATTGTGAATCATTTCTCTAAAAACATACCCAAATGCTTTCTTTAAACTATGGTATGGTCTGAATGCCCCATGCTACCAATTCATACAGTGAATTCTAGTCCCCACTGTGATAGAAAGTAGTGACTTTGGGGTAGTGATTCGGTCATGAGGGCTTTGCATCTATGAATGGGATTAGTGCCCTAATCAAAGAGACCCCAGAGAGTTAGCAGGCTCTTCTACCATGCATGAGGCAAGAAGGCAACATTATGCCCAGAAAAGAGCTGCTACCAGATACCAAGTTTTCTGGCACACAGATTTTGAACTTCTCACTCTCCAGAACACCAAGTAATAAACTTCCATTGTTTATAAGCCAGCCAGTTCATGATATTGCTGTTAAAGCAGCCTAAAAAACTTAAACAAGTTAGAACAAAAGTTCAGTTAAGGATCTTTTTTAATTATTTATAACCAGAACACTTTAGATCTTACTTATCTCTTCGTTTATTCATTTAAAAGATACTGAGCACCTACTAGTATGCCAGACACTGTATGGCAAAGGATCAAAAGGGAAAAAAAGTCCTTACTTGTAAAGAACTACATTGTATTTGGGAAAACAGAAAGAAATTTTGAAGGCGGACACATGATTTGTTGAGTCTTGATAAGATGTAGGAAAAACGGGATTCAAAGTAATTTTCTAAATTTTTGGCCTACGCAAATGGAAGAATAAGTGGTTACCACTGACATAGGGAGACCTGTGAAAGGAATAGGCTTTGGTGAGCACAGGTCAGTTACATTCTGGATTTAAAGTTGAAATGCTAAGGCTGAACGTGACATTACAAGCCTGTAATCCTAGTACTCGGGGGGCTGAGGCAGGAGGAGCATTGCAAGTTCAAGACCAGCCTGGGCTAAAAAGTGAGTTCTAGGCCAGCCTGAATTGTATAGTGAAATTCTGTCTCAAAAATACCAACTAAATAAACAAATAAATGAATAAAGTAAGTTGAAATGCCTATTGTAAATCCAAGTAGAAATGTCAGATATATGAGTCCAAAGAAGAGGTCTACTCTGGAGATAAATTTCTTTAATCATTGAAATAACAGTCAGGGCTCAGTGTAGGACACAGAACTCACTTGAAGTAGCTGAAGCAAAACCTCACGAATTTGTTGGATGGACTAGGAGAACAAAATTCAGGGAACACCACTGAATGTTATTCTGAATCCTCTATCATAGCTACAATCCAGCAATTAAGAAAAACCTACAACTGGCAGAGAGAAATGAAATGTGGAGCTCTACTCCTGTTAACATTCATGTCCGCTGGAACTTGTATGTCAGGTAGAGCTGCAGTAGGAAAATGGCTTCCACATCCTTTCTGTCCTTTTACTTCTCATAGGAGAAGTAGTATTTGTTAGGAGAGCCTAAACTACATTGAAGTAGTATTTGAAGTAGTATTTGTTAGGAGAGCTTAAACTACATTGTAACTTGAGCTGCAAAAGTCTTATTCTTCCATTTGTGTAGGCCAAAACTTTAGAAAGTTATTAGCTCTCAAGCACCTGAAATATAGAGGGAAACACGAAGAGAGTGAAATAAATACTAAGCAATAGACTATATCTAGCATAAATAGTACTTAGTGCCATAAGGTTAGATAGGTCACCAAGAAAACAGAAGGAAACCCAACACTGAGCTATGGACCATTCTGACATCAAGAGGATGAGAAGGTAAAAGGAAACTGGCACTGGTCTTTGGGGTGGGTAGAAAACCAGTGGAGCATTTTATCCTAGTCACTAAATGAAGAAAGGGCTTCAAGGAAGAGAATCATGATAGTCTAATATTTACAGATGCAAAGCTTAACTTTAGGAAAATATTTTAAAATATAAATATTTTAATACTAAGTTTATTGAGACATCATGAGATTAATACAAGTTACCTTTGGATTTTACAATTACAAGAGGTGCTCAATTCGGTGGCTATCAGCTTCTAGACATTTATTATCATGGGAAACTGCTGCTTGGGTAACTTTGGTCATGAGATTGCTGCATATGCATTTTCAATTTCTTCTCTAAG
>RJWT010054442.1:0-10287 GCA_004365215.1 Cuniculus paca
GAGAGAAAGCAATGCTCTGTGTGACAGGGAATCAGAAAAAAAGTAGGGATAGCTTGCCTGTCAATTGCATAATGGATAAGAAAGATATGGCATTTCTATACAATAGAAAGCTACTCAGCTATAAAGAAAGATAACCTCGATACTCTTGTAGGTAAATGGATATAACTTGAGATCATGCTCATGGGTGTAATGGCTCAGAGTCACATGGATGAGCATCGTGTTGTCTCCGTAGTATAAAAAACTAAAGGAGTTAATGGGATCTAAAATGCACAATAGATGTTGTGAAGGTGAAAGGGGAGTAGGTGTCTACATGGGGAAGGCAGTGGCCATTGTTAATCTATTACCCTGTTTTGAAACCCTGTATTGTTTTCATTGTTCTGTTTAGGTTGGTTTTATTTTGTTTGATTTTATTATATTTGATGGTGTGGACAGCTATCTCAAAACTAACAAAACGTATCGTAGTAGCCATTATTGATTTCTTATTATCTTGCTTCAAAGCCCTTGTATTGCTTTACTTGTTTTCTTTTGATTGATTTTATTCTATTTTGCTTTGTTTCATTTTATTATGTGTGATGGTATAAGCAGCTACTTTGATGATATCAAGATGCATTATGGTAGCCACTGTTGTATTCCTATTGTCTTCTATCGAAGTCCTGTATTGCTTTCATTGTTTTGTTTTGATTGGTTTCATTCTGTTTTGTTTGATTTTATTATGCCTGATGGTAAGGGCAGTTATTTTGAAGATAACAAGAGGCATTATGGTAGCCATTATTGAGTTCCTTTTATCTTGTTTTGAAGTCTTGTATCATGTTCATTGTTTTGTTTTGACTGACTATTCTATTTTGTTTTGTTTGATTTTATGAGGTCTGATGACATAAACAGCTACTTTGAAGATAACAAGATGCATTATGGTAGCCACTGTTGTATTCCAACTGTCTTGTTTTGAAGTCCTGTATTTCTTTCACTGTTTTGCTTTGATTGGTTTTATTCTGTTCTGTTTTGTTTGATTTTATTGTGCCTGATGGCATGGGAAGTTATTTTGAAGATAGCAAGAGGCAACACGGTAGCCATTGTTGGTTTATTTTTATCTTGTTTTGAAGTCTTATATCACATTCGTTGTATTGTTTTGATTGACTCTTTTCTGTTTTACTTTTTTCGGTTTTGTTCTCTTCAAAAAAAAAAGGAAAGCCAGATACCTTGCAACTGTGGGGGAGGCCAGGCCTGGTAGCACACGCCTGTAATCCCAGCACTCGGGAGGCTGAGACAGGAAGATCATTCCAAGTTCGAGACCAACCTGGGCTATAAAATGAGCTCAAGGCCAGCCTCAACAGCATAGTGAGACCCTGTCTTTAAAAAGCAAGGGTCGGGGATACAGTTCAGTGGCTTAAGCACCTGCCTGGCAAGTGTGAGGTCATGAGTTCAATCCCCAGTTCCGCCAAAAAAAAAAAAAAACCACTGTGATGTAGACAGACACCTTCCACTGTTGGCCAGACTTCAAGATAAAATATAAAAGATATGTATCCACATCATAAAGATAAACATCAGGGACTGATATTATACATAGGTCTCTACGACCCTGAGGAAGCCAGGAGTCACTAACCCAACCCCCTACAGGAAGAGTCACTGTTGTACATACCTGCTCACTTGCTACACAACTTGCTTTCCCATTTGTCCCTGATTTAATAAATTTTACCAGAGCAATTAATCCTATTGGTTGACCATAGTTCTGTCCCACCTCATGCTCACCTTGCGATTGCCCATAGTTCCCCACCTTAGACCTACCTCACTTTGTGATTTTGCTCTATAAAAGTCCTTAGAAAAGACAGAGCTTGGCAACCCACCTGGGACCCCTTTTGTCTCTCTCTCACACAGAAGCTTTCTTTTTCTCAATAAACATATTCTGTTCTTAACCTCAATTGTTCCTAAAACTCATTCTTCGATTTTAGAGAACATGAACTCGGACCGGTCACCTAGTGACTTTCTTTCCCCTATATCACTATTACACCTCAGTCAGACACACCAAGAAATATGCTTTACTAATATCCCGTATATCTCTCAAGCCAGGCAAGCTAGAAACACAAGTGTATTGCCTGACTCCATGTATTTTTTTCTATGAATATTAATGTTAGAAAGTGGAGAATTTCAACTTCATGCCCCACCACAGAGAATGGGGAGCTTACAGTTCAAAGTCCTTTTTGTATCACAGTCTCATCACCAGGAAGTGATCAAGTGGATCAAATGGGCTGTTTCAGCGATCTTTCCGGCCTTCATGCTGGGAAATAGGTTTATCTTCAGAATTCAAGTATTTTTTATAAGCAGGGAAAACTGTGAAGGTTTTCTGAGGGAAGTGGGATGCTTCCTTCTCTTTCGTTTTTACTCTTTTGAGGAGTATTGCTATCACGCAACTCTAAGTTCTTTATTAATGCAATAACTATATTCCCCTCAAGGACCATATGTTCATTTTCATGGAAGAAAATGAGTAGAGACAGTGTGAAAGTCTTGAGCAATGAAATTGACTGCCTCATTCCTAACAGCAGGGCCTCACTCTGTTCCATTTTATCCTGTCCTGGCCTGGCCTCCTGATATTTTCAGTCATCAGGAGAGGTATTCTTCCATAGGACATTGACCCCGGAACCTTCTGAGAACATTTGTGACCCATTTTCAGGAAGAGTCCACCGAGACCATTAAGGAAACCAGGGTGGCTCTGAAAAGCCAGGAGCAAAGCCCTTAAATGCAATCATTTCTCAGTCGAGGTGACAGGAATCTAAAGAAAGCCACCGGTTCGGAATTTCCTAGGTTACAAGCTGTCACTTGAGTCCACACCTTCTCTTAGGAGTCTTTTTCTCCAGTCACATTCAGCCCAACTGGCTAGAAATGGAGCAGGAGCCAATCAGCGATGAAGGCGGGCTGTCTGAACTACCCAATCAGGTGGGCCGGGGAAGGAGGGCACTTCCTGTGTCATGGCGCCGCTGTCAGTGCCTTGCTGAGAGGCACCCGGCGTCTACACCGTCTTTCTTTTTCTTTTTTTTTGTAAACTGCCTTCTTCTGTAATTTCTACTGGCTGCGAGGTGCACTCGAAGGATCCCGGGAAACTCTCAAGCCACACAATGGTGACGTTGTGAGACGGGAGGTGGGGGTGGGATGGGATGGTTACGTTCCGGAAGGAAGGGGTCAGGAACAGCTGTGGCGATCTGCAGATTCCCTGCGTAACTCTGGACACGAGGGCTTCTTGTTCTTTGGTGCTGCATCATCATTTGTAACATTTTCCTCTCTGCTCAGGCCGGGAGAGTTCTGGTCCCCAGTATACAGACGCTGTAGAGTGACGCTGCTATTTCTGCTTTTTAAATCTTTTTCTTTTCTGGTATTTTGAGACAGTCTCGCTCTCTAGTTCAGGCTGGTCTTGAACTCACTACGTAACCCAGACTGGGCTTGAACTCGCAGCACTCCTGCCTCAGCCTCCCAACAGCTGCGATTACAGGCATGCGCCACCACACCCGTCCAAACCAGAATACATTCTTGGTCTGTCCTAAGCACAGCTGTGTCTCCACCCGTCTGCAGAGAGCCGCACCTTTCGGAAAACAAGGGGTTTCATACTCAGCAATGAAAAAATCATCACTATTTTTTTCACATGAGACCTCTACTTGCAGTTGTGGTTACTGGATGAACAGAGCTCGTGGTCTCACGTTTGGAGTGATGTCGTGAGCCAGAAAAACGATGTTAGGAGAGATTTTATTGGAAATAAGTAGGATAGCTCCTTGATTTTCAAAATTGTCCCGAGCGAGTGACCCTGAAGCTATGCTATCCAGAGCTAGTTACAGATAAGTCAAACATAATAAATAAATACTCGGTTGTTTAGTGGGGACCTATCACAGATACCTTTCTGGATTTAAAACAACTTTAAACTTGGGCAATGTAACACATTTCATCAGCACGCACTATTAAAAGACAGGTTTTAGAGAAACACTGGTTATTTTGCATTTTAAATTCCTGGAAACTCAGGAGCTTAATAAGGCATGGCTGCAACTCCTTTTAGTAGGGAGGGTCTGCATTCCTTGTAAAGCAGAAAGTTCACTCTTGGTCCAACGTTTTATTCTTGTTTTAATTCTTAGCAAAATGCCTAATATCCCAGTTGTATCTCTGGACCTTCCCTTGCTAGGTGCCTTATTCATAGGCTAACAAAACACAATTCTTTACATTTACACTATTTAAATGAGGCTTTCCGTAGAGTTTAGAATGCAGAGAAAGATGGATGGTAATATATTTCCAAGGATGGGGAAAATGTTCCTGCTAAAGAACTTCCTGGATGAGCTGTCTGTTAAACCCACGCTGAGAAATGCTTTGAACTGGGGCATCTACAGGGATGTGCACATGTGATGTTGGTATGATTGGAAATGGAAAGTGGAATCCTCTCTTAAATAACTGCTTCGTAGTCTGTGGACTGTGTCTAGACATTGTTTTAAAAATTGAAATACCGAGTGAGATGTTTATATAGAAGTACTTGGCCAGGTGTAGTTTCCCATGCCTGTAATCCCAGTGCTTGGGAGCCTGAGCTAGGAAGATCTTTCTGACTTCAAGGCCAGCCTGGCTACAAAGTGAGTTAAGAGCCAGCCTGAACCACCTAGTGAAACTTTGTCCCAAAAAGACAAAAAAAAAAAAAAAAAAGGCTGAGGATATAGCTCAGTGGCACAAGTGCCTGCATGGCAAGCACAAGGTCCTGAGTTTAGTTCCCAGAAGGACAACAACAACAAAACAAGTGGTGAAATAGAGGTAAATGAATAGAATAAAACAGTTTTTTGAATAGGCAAGACAAATAGGTGTGAAAACAGAAATGGGAAAACAGGCGATTTGGGAAGATAGCAAAAATCAGTAGATAACAACAGTAAGTTTCTCCAGAAGTCAGATTGTCTTAATGTGATAAGGAATGAAGGATTCTCTGCTGGTTTGTTCTGCGATTAGGTCAAAGGTCACAGGTCTAAGGAAGATAGAAAAACTAACACATAAGTATTTCTTCGGCTTCTACTGATCAGCTCAACTAACCATTTTTGAGGCAAAGTTAGAAATTAGGAAACTAGTCTTGTAGTTTTAAAAATAGTGTAGACATCATCACTGATGTAGAATGAGAAGGGGTTTCTCTTGGATACAAAAGATTTCAAGGTGGGTGCGAGTTTTTTCATTGTACAGAGAGTGAACTGAAGAATTTTACCCTGAGCTGCATTCACCCAAGTTTATTTTTATTTTTCTCTTTAACTTTTTTTGTTCAGATCTTGTTAAGTTGTCCAGGCTTGAGAGAAATTTTAATAGTTTCCTCCTCCTTGACTGTGGGGAACACAGACATATGTTACCTTGCTAGTTTAAGATTGGGATTCTTCAATCAGCATGATTTAGCAAGATTTCAGTGCTTGGGTAAAGTAAACATCACTGAGGCCTGGTGGTGCACACCTTTAATGCCAGCCACTTGGGAAACTTAGACAGGAGTGTGAAATCGCCAAGGCCAGGCTGGATAACTGAGGAAGACCCTTTTTCAATATGAAATTTTGGGGGGTGTACCTCAACTCTGACTTGTCTAATGTGCATGATTCCCTGAGTTAAGTGTCTAGTAATGAAGAGAAAGTAGAAAAATATTCAGTGCAAATCTTATTTTTAATCTTGCTGTTTACTCATTTTTCACAGTAGTGGTACACGGTGTAGTACTTTCTCATGGTGGTGGATAGCAGCAATGAGTCATTCCTCAGTCAGAAACAGGACACCAAGTGTGAACAATCAGTTATATTCAGTGTACTCTGTTGAATAACATATGAGATATTTAGTGTTTTGTTATCAATTTTGCTTCCTGTTACATAAATTTCCTCAAATGAACATTAAGATATATGAGTTGACCAGGTTTAAAGGATTCAAGACTTAGCAATGATGTTTGCTTATTTTCTGTACCTTTTCAGTACATTTTATTTTCCGTTACCTTTGGGATGATGAATATAGTTTCCCTTTCAAACTCAAATAGCATCTGTGGAGGCATTCCTTCAACTTTTCATATAGTCCTCTATTGAATGTGACACTCATCAAGTTGTTTCCTGTTTTGAATGCTTATTAATCATTTATCCTGAGGAACCAAATTAGCAGAGCAGTATAATAATTGTTTGGAAAAAGAGAAAAATACTCTCCATTTTTTTCTTTGCTTTTTTTCATTTTTTAATTGTTGTAAAGAGCTGCCCCACTTTGATCACATTCTTTGGATTACATCACCAGGACAAGGGGACAGGATGGAAATTTTCAATGAAAAGTAGTAGGGCTGAGTAGTTGCAACACAAGATACCAAGCATGTGCAAGTTTGAAGGGAAAACATTTCCATTTCCACTTTTAATTTATGCTGATTACGGGAGCTCTTCTTACTGTTTTAAACTTTATCATCTGCCTTCCAACACTGGAATTATTCCTCCTGCAAGCAGTTTAAGTTTCAAGCTTGTATCAATAATAGTCTATTGTCCTACACTTAGAAAGTATGCAGTTCTTGCAGGACATATTATGCACTAGATACTTTTATCTTTATAACGACCTCATGAGCTCCTCTGGTGTTTGAATTAGTTCTTGGTGAATCGCCTGATAGAGAAATGTAATGCATTCTCACTTCACACAGCTAGCATGGGACAAAAGGCACACCCATGTCTTCAGATAGAGGGCTGGGGTCCTGTAGTGTGCTGTCCACTCTACTGGAACATTTTAGTTCCTTTATTTATCATATGTCCTTATTGGCACTCTGTGCCCATTCTTTTTGTTGCTCAGGAAGACTGAATTATGGTGCACTCGCCAAGAGTGATATGTGCAGAGAGCCATGTCTTCATGGGCTGGCTTAGGAAGTTCTGAGAAATAAAGGATGCATTGAGAAACCTCCAGAGCTTAAAAGACAAGAAATTCCAATGTGAAGACCAAATATTTTTAATATATTCAGATGGGATTTATGTAATATTACACCGTGTCAACATTTTCAGAGGTAATTTATTGTTTTGGATATTGTACTATTCTGAATATCTAAGTAATCTTGAGGTAATCTATGAACTCATTTGATTCTATCCCTACAAGTGTCATTGGTGCATAATGAAGAAAGTTTCCATCAGTCTACATACATAACTCTGAAAAATTTAACAGGTTTCTGCAGCAATGATGTTACGTTTGACCTCATGGCCAACAGTCTGATTGTGTAGAGTTCGTCATAGCTGCTTCAAGAATACACTCTGAGGAACAGAGGTTTTTGGGGACTGAGCTAAGTCCCCAGCCCGAAACTTGTTGAGTGATGATGTGCTTAACCTGAACTCGGGCGAGTTGCCAGATTTGAGGCTAATATGGGGTGAAGCATGGACAGTGTGTATTGTCACACACAAGGAGAGATGAATATTACTAATTTTGTTCACAGCACTTCCAGCAAATGTGTACTGTAGTTTCTTTCTGTGCCCACAACAAGCTCTTCGGCTCTGGAGGAAGGAACTGTGTCTGTATTAATTCCATTGCATTCTGACAGGATCTCAGGTTATAGTCTATATGCCAGGTAGGATTGTGTGGTTCCACTAGTAGTCTTAGGTGTTATACTAGTCAAATAGGTGTTCCAGTTTGAACTTCTTTTACCCTGTGTGACCAAAGAGAAATTCTCACAATCTACCCTCCTGTTCTTTTGTTCTAATTTCTGAAATGAATCATAGAACTCAGTATGACAGTTAAATTTTTTGCATAATTCAATTTGTAGTTGAAGTACAGATTGGACCTTAAATAGTCTATCTGAAGATCTCAAGATTTTTATGGAAATCAGGATTAAGCAACCCTAAAGTTTTGGTTAAAACATTGTTTATTTTTGAAGAAGATTTGTTTTGTACAAATTTATTTAACCCTTTGTTGCTGATTAACTCATTGTCAGTTCCCTTTTTCTTTTTCACAGGTCAAGTGGAATGACTTAATATTTCAACCCACTGGATAACCACAAACAAAATTGCTTTCACAATTTCACCTTTTAAATATTTCTATGACTTTGTACATGTCACTTATAAGCTATCCAGAAGCTACTAGATGTACCCATCCTCTGAGTATATTATTAGGATGCAAAACACAGAATTTTCACTTGAGAGATCTCAAGCATCTTAGAAGTTTATGGGTCACAGTCTCTTGACTATGATCCAGTAATTTAATATTCTATGTATGTTTTCCTAGTTTCTCTTGCTTGACAGGCCATAAACAAAAGTTACAAAGCAGTCACTAGTGTGGACCTAAATCATCACCCTGTGCCTTGTTACAGAGCTTCACATGGGTAACAAATTGAAAGAAGTGATCACACTTCAGGAGCATGTAACATTAGCACAATTGCATTTTTTGAAAAGTAGATGAAATTCTAAAATGCTAAGTATTTTTGAAAGACATGACTAGATGGGTTAGACTAGTGTGAGAGTGTCAAGATACAGATTTTAAAAAGATAAACAAAACATGTAAATTCCTAGGCATAGCATCTTGTGACAAGATTCAGCTAGAATGATGAGGAAATCAGCAATGCATAGGAAAAAATGGATAATTTATACCTTATTATTTAATCTATACATTTTGTCATATGAAAAGAGGTTCTCTGGCATTTTTGTTTGCTTATTTTTTTAATTCCAGTATGAGGGAGGGTTGAATCCAGGGCTCATGCATGCTTGGCAAGCGCTGTACTACTGTGCTGCCATCCCCACTCTGTTTTCTGATAAGGAATATCTCACAGTGTGTTCTGCTTCTGCGTAAACTCAGAAACAAAGCAGCGTCACTTCTCCCTTATACATTTGGATTGAGAATCTTTGTCTCATTCAACTTAGGAATGTTGGCTTGATATACGTGAATATCATGGGTTTAGAAACAGGAATTTAAGGCCAGTGACTTTAACAAGAGGCTCATGTTGGAGACCAAGGGTACAGCAATGTACTACTTCTTGTTGCATCGTGGGTGATACGTCATCCTTGTACCCTCTATGTGCACAGAGCAGCTCTACAAGGACCGCTGTCTGTAACAGAATGCAGTGTGATGGGAGAAACGAATCTCGTGTGCAGATGGTTTGGAGGTTTTGCTTTACCAATATCCTTGTTGTCTCCCAAGCCAGCCAGGCTGATCATCAAGATGACCTGTCACAGGCCTCAATGGCAGAACTTACCTTTTGTGAAACTACTGGGTAGAGGAGGGAGGCTTTCAAGCTGAGGTCGGGAAGTTCTGCTACAGAGAGTTTACTGTGTCAAATACTTAGGTGATGCTGCCTCCTCTTTTCATCACTTATTATAGTTGAAAAGTTCTCCTGGTAGCCGGGCGTGGTGGCTCACGCCTCTAATCCCAGCACTCGGGAGGCTGAGACAGGCGGATCATTGTGAGTTCGAGATAGCCTGGGCTAAAAGTGAGCTCAAGACCAGCCTGAACGGCATAGCGAGACCCTGTCTCAAAAAGACAAGGGCTGGGGATCTAGCTCAGTGGCCTAAGCACCTGCCTGGCAAGCGCGAGCTCATGAGTTCAATCCCCGGTGACACACACACAAAAAAAGGAAAAGTTCTGGGGAGGCATATGATCAGTATTTAGAATTCAGGTTTTTTGTGCTCTTGTGTGAAGTAGGTTTCCTGTCTGAGACAGTAGAAATGCTTCCTTTTCTTTCCTCTAGATTCATTTTAGAGAATACCATTAATGTAGTATGCCATTTTCTTCATTTATTAGGTATTTTCTTTTTAGCATGTTTTTGTATTCTTTGCTGAAAAAAAAGTAAATTAAGCAAGAAGGTGTGGAAAAGGCTGCACAGAGAAGCCAAGTGCCTCGTTTATATTTGTATCCTCTAACAACTTTAAAATTTTCCTTCTATTCCATTTTGTCCTACCTTTGTGTGCAGTGCAGTGCAGTTCTTTTTTGTGTGTTGGGTTTTTCTGCATGTTATATGGAGTCTGAATTATATTTGTGGACTGATTTGCAGAGCTGACACTCAGGAAGAGCCTCCTGTTGAGTTCAGTAAGAAAACAGCAGCAGCGCTGGACATCTAGGAGCAAATTCTGCTTCAACGATGCTAAACTTCATTCTGGGTGAAATCCGTATTTCAGCAGGAAGCCTGTGAGGGGAAGGGTTTTGGTTATAGTCCATCATTTCTGTTATTCTCACACAGGTTGTGTGTGTATTCTGTTGTTTTCCTCAGCTGAGAGGGCAGGAAATGGAGCGGCAGTGCATCAGGGAGGAAAGGCGGGTTCTGTGTGAACTGTGCAGTCAGGCACGCTGTCCGGAGAGAGGAATCTTCCTCTGTCGGGCACCCAAGGCAGA
>RJWT010054443.1:0-10283 GCA_004365215.1 Cuniculus paca
AGCTTAGAAAAAGTGTTAGCAATCTACTAGTAAAATGATAAGGAAACACTGAATGATCAAATATCATTATAAAATAATAGCCATTAAAAAGTGCATGTGGTCTCCAAGTTCTAATTTTCATAAGCATGAAATAAAAATTCGCAATGCATTTTTAAGATTTAATTTTAAAATTTTTGTTTAGATAATCTATATAATATACTGTGAATATATTCATGCATTATATCTTTTCTACCATAGCAATATAAATAAATGGGAATATATTATGGTTGAAGTGATTAAATTTCTGAGAATTCTTTAGAGAATTATGCAAGTTTCTTTCCTATCATATTTACAAATCAACATGGAATTACTTTCACAATATTTCATCACTGGGCAACGTTTATTTTTACTTGAGATCTCAAGTAAACTGAAGCAATGGCTTTAGAGTCAAACCATGATTGTTTAAATATAAGCTCTGAAACACACAAGGCTTGCATTCTCTGTTATAGGATTAAATATTTTGCCAGTGCCAAGCAAAAAGACTTTGTTTATGCCAATAGAATCTCTTTTTCAGTGGTGACCTCATATGCTTTTGACATTCTCTTTCCATTTGATGAAGAGAAGTAGTCAAGTTTGCTTTGGAAAAAAATGCCTCATGAATAATAGATTGACACAAGATCTTCAGATCTAGCATATTATACTGTGACAATCAAATCTCCCTGGATTTGCATCTCCTTTGATTAAAAAAATGCCTACACACTAAAGAAGACCAAACTCTAGTACTTCTTTTTCATCAAGTTCTATGTTCCATACGTTTTTTACATAAACTATTTCTTTTTTATCATTTGAAAAATATTTCCCTACAGACTAATACCAATTCCTACACATTATATGTCTTACATGTTTGTCAGATTTCCTTTCTCAGGAACACAATACTGGATACTCACATTTTAGAGGAGGCAACTTTGGCTCACACTTTCAAGATACATGGTGGAAGGGTATGAAAGATGCTTAGTGCATGTTTGCTGGGAAGCAGAGTGGAGGAGCAAAAGATGAGAGGAAGGTACAAGGAACCATGTATATACCCAAGGTCATCGTTCCATGAACCACCCAGACACATCCAGAAACAAACTTTAGCAACTGACCCTTATATCAATCAACTAGACGTATCGTAGTTAAGAAATACAACATATTACTTACTACATTTGCTTACTTTTACTGTTATCTTAAAGCTTTCCAATGTTTCCAACCTACAATGTTACAGATGGAGAAACTCAAAGCCCAGCCTACATTCCTCTTTCCTAGGAGCTGATATCCTCTTTGAACAATTCCCATTTTATGTCATCCTGAGGGAAAGTATTGTGGAGACCTTTTACCTCCCATGCCACTGCTTAAAAAACCTCATGTCCTATAGTGTTGTGCAACTGGTTCAAATACATGAGAACTGATAATCATTCACTGCTGTGGCAGCATTACCATGCGGGCTATATGCCCCCGACGGTGGCTGTGGTTCTGGAGGCACAAAACTCAAATCTCACTTTTGTCTGCTCTCTAAACGTGTAGATTATGCTTCTCAGTCTCTTTCATGCTCAAGACAAATAAGAATCAATTTTGGCAGCTTGCCATAAAATTCCCCGTATCAAGCTAAGGATTAGGGAGGGGAAATGTTTTTTCAAATGCATGATTGGTAATGCCAAAAACATATTATGCATATAGATGAATTATAATCTTAAAACCACTTCTCTTTCTCCTGCACTGAAGTTTCATTTCTCAGATACCTATATTTTATGTAAATATTTCTAAAACTCAGTAACTCCTTAATAGAAAAGAATGTCTCCTCCTGGACATGCTATATTCATGCCTTTATTCTAAGATTTTTCAGAAAAAAAATAAATGAAATCATAAGATATATTTCAAATTGTTTTCTATTTTCACATCTACAAACACAATTAAAGAACTTGAGGTCATCAATCAACATAAATATGATAGGAAGTGTATTAGGAAGTTATATAGAATTTTGGCAGTGAATAATTGAGTTTCAACGATGAAGCAACATAGCAGCTAATTGAATGAATTTAAAATAATGAAGCAGCTGTTCTTTATTTAATACATTTAATACATACAATGCAAAATATTTGTCAAAGACAATATGGAAATAGTTTTATAATCTTGTATTTTCTACGTTACCTTCAGAAAATGCAACTCTAAATTTCTGTAGGAAATATTTTAAATTTAAAGAACTGTTACTTAAAGGAATACAGAAGGGAGGTTTTCGTTACAATAGATATATAAATATGAAATTCTATGTACATAATATAATATTAATCATGTGAAACTAAATGAAAAATAGCTTGTATTAAGAGGTTTATGTTACTTTCAGGTGAAGTCGATTTACTGGAGCCTGCAGCAGTTCTAAGGCTCAGCATACACACAAATTTTAAATGTATTCTATTCCCTTTCCAGTAATTATTATTTTATTACTTAGATCATATCACAAAATTGGAATTTAATAAAGAATTTTTAGGCCATTTAAATTCCGCTAGATTTCTCCATCCCATCACAGTTTTTGATTTAAATATATTCCTTAAAGGTAAGGATTACCAAGTCTTTGATCTCTCACAAAAGAAACATGGAGACTTAATCTAGCATACACTTAGGAGAGATTTTAGAATGAATAAATGATTGAATAAAAAATAGTGTGTACCAGTGCATTAAAGATCTGTGAGAACATATCAGAATTAATGTTTTTAAATGACAATACTCATATTTGCAAAGATCTTTTGTCTTCTAAATCTAGGCTTCATGAAACTAGACTAGAATACTATTAAGTTAACTTGAAATGAGTTAAATCTAATCTGAAAACAAGCTGTGAATTGAGACAGAGTTTGATAGTTTTGAATTATTAAAAAATGTTTCAGAGAGTAATTTTAAGGGATTAACTTTATTTTATATATATGTATACATATCTCAGATTTTAAATTTTGTATACTTTCCTAATAACATGTTAAAGGACTATTTATATTTACTATTGCCACTAAATATCTTAGTTTAATCTACTATTTCCAAAAACTTGATTTAATTTTACTATTTATAGTTTGAAAATCTACCTTTAACCAAAATGTTACCTCCATAAATAACAACACATCTTCAAGTGTAAGTTTGTAAATACTTACTGGAAGCTATCTGTTCAGAGAAAATCTTACATCATACATCAGTCAATTTGCTGCCCTTGAATTGTATTGATTGTAATCCATGGGGACCAAGAATAGTTAAATGTGTTCTGCGTTGTCAGTAAAGAATTTAAGAATTCCAAATAGTTTCATAAACTCCTGCTAACTTGTTTTATACTTAAAGTGCCAAAACTTGATTTTCATCCTAAATGAAGATTATAAAATGCCTTATATTTCATTAAGCAATGCCGCATTTTAAAGAACTTTTTCCATGTTTTGATCTAAATTTAGTTAAATTCATATAAACCATCTGATTTCTCAAAAGTTGCCTTTCCTTTTCTTTTTTGAACCGCCATTTCATTTATCCACCACTGGCCTATACGAAATAAAACACTAAATCTCCAAAAAATTGATGATTCAATTCATGTCAACAGAAATGATCAATGTGCCCATTAACTGCTCCAAAATGTGTTGTTTTTCCAAGTATTCTATTTGTTTATGTATTCAAGAAATTGTATAGAATAATATAAATCTGTGAAATAAAATAATGTGAAAGGTAAATATTAGTAATTAATTTTAAGGAGAAATAAGTTAGTGATGATCTTCAGTTTACACATTGAACAAAAACGTTTACTTGAATGAAAAATAAAGGAGTGGAATTTTAGAAACAACTCAAACATTCTGTATAAAAAGTCTTGTTTCAATGTGGTCATACTTACACTTTTATTGTTAATCTTAAAGTTAGTGTTATTCTCCTGTGTATACCATATCATATTCTAATAGGAGCAAACTTTTGTTCCCCTTAAAGACCTAAGAATTCTGAGGTAAGAGCACGTTTGCTAGTCAGAAGTTCTCTGTGGTCCTACTTCACTACCTAACAATATAATCCAATTCATACAACTGCATGGTTTCTTCAGTATCTGAAGCAACACATTTTCTTCCAAAAATACAATCTTGCATTGAATTCAACTGAGAAGTGAAGTTTCAATCACATCTTTCTATATTTGAAGTTTTCTCCTACTATTAGCAGTGGACGTGACATAAATAATTGCCCCCAATCTTTAGAAATGTAGACAGTTACCTGTTTTAATTCAAGTATTGGTGGAAGATTAGTCCTCAAAACAGAAATGAGTAGAGATATCACATTACATATTCGTGTGTTTTGTTTTTTCCCTGTTTTTCAGTTATGACAGTGGGATTAAAGTATAACCATTTAGGAAACTCTTCATCAATTCATTTAATTTTTAAATTTTTAATATCTTCACAATAATTTGCTGACTAAATGTGATGCTGCATTCTTGTGTTTTGATCCTTATGCACTGAGACCTTCAACAAATGAACAAACAGCACATGGGATATTGTCTAGACATTAGTAATTTGGAGATCTTAATAGACTACTTAGCTAGACCTCTCATATTCCTATATTATGTTTTGTAGAGGATACGCAACTATTAATATCCTTACCCCTAGGAATACTAACCCAAGCATAGCTTGACCCCAGAAAAGTCTTTTGTATGCCTCCAAAATTACCTTCCACCTAATTTTCCAGAAAGGTAAAAACAAAGTATTAACTAGTGAGCTAAATTCTCAGCAGGGAAAAATTTTTGAAGTTGGTTGCCATGGCAATTCCATTCCTCTATGTAATTCCCACTCAACTTAGCTTGATGGCATTTGGACTGAGTAATGAAATGGAAGAAAAAAGATGGATAATTTTCTTTGTCTTGAAAATGCCCACAATTAGAAATATACATATTGCAGTCCTTTTGTTCCTTCTGATTGATCTTTTTCTCCTTTTCATAAATGCTATACCTTTCACAACTGGTACAAAATGGATACTGCGTGTATCCATTTAACTGACTTCATATCCAAATTACTGACAAGTCAGGATAGTCAGGATCACTCATGGGTTACATCTAGTAGGTTGGCAACATCTTAGTACTTGTAGTTAATCATGATCAATTAAGGTATGGCATGGTTGTGCATCAGGTCACAATAAAAACATTTTACTGTGATTGTCTCATGATTAAGTGTTTGAACTCACAAATTTCTTATCAATACCTATAGTCAATACTGTTTTCCTGTTTCTTAGAGAGTCAGTCTGACCGCATGACCTATAGATATACTAATTGATTTGCATTTTCCAAAGGAGAGACACTGAAATATGTATTAAAAAATGTTCCATGCATGGTTGTCGTGTTTATGAAAACATGAAAAAACATAAATATCCACTCAAAAGTATAAAAAAGGAACCTGAAGTAGAAAACATCATCTGTGCAAGGTCTTCATAACACTTTTCCCAGTCCAACACATTCTTTTTCCTAAAATAGGAAAACAGTAATTCCACACATGCCTTGTGATATCAGCACAAAGCTCACTTACAACATGTTAAAGGTAACAAACTCAGCAAATACATTTTCTGGAAATTATAAGATATCATTGTTTTGCACATTTATATATACATATTCCTTTAATATTCAAATCTCTATGAGAATACAGTGTGCCCATGCCATATATAGATTACACAAAAACATCATTAAGACTATATTCTTTTAAGTAAATGTGTCAGACACATAAACTTCGACATCACATGGTTTCCCTTGTATGAGAAAATCAATGTGTATATGTACGCAACTGAGGAGCGAAATGGAAGAGAGATTAACAAATGGGGAGAAGGTTCAGTTGGTTCCCCAAATTACCTGTTCCACTGTTTCAAAAAATATTTAATATGTATGTTAATTTGTTTAATGTGCATTAGTTTTTCTTAATTCACTTACCATCATCTGTTTCTTCTTTCTAAGAGAGAATCTGTTTTACAAATGTCTTGTACTTTGAGTAACTACTTTGAAGATGTTGGTATCCAGTGTATTAATTGTTGTCATTCATTTATTATTTTATGATGAATTTTTTATTTATTTTTCCATAGATTAGACTGTGCTCTGAGGGGATGCCACTACTCTGCTTTCCATCCATACGGGATTGTCTACACCAAAATTGTGAGTGTCAGTTTATCTAATCTACTTGGGAATACTATACTGGCAAGAAGGTTTTTTTGTTTTTGTTTTTTTATAACTACACAAATTATCTACAAGCTTAACTGATGACAGCTACATCTATACCAAGGAACAAGAACCTCTCAGATGTAAAGCTAGAATTGATTTTAAATATATTCAATGAATTATAAATATCTAATTTTATCATATAATTGCAGATCATTTTCTTTAATGAAATGTTAATGTATCCCAGATAAATTTACTTGTTCTTATTGTTGTGGCTAGGTGTTGGTTTCTGGCTTACTTTCCTTTTTCTCCAGATTCCATATATTTATGTTTCAGATTGTTCTTGAGTCCACCATGAAATAGGCAGTTCCTTTTTTTGAGCCCCTTACTCTATTTTTGGAAGTCTCTCACTCTTATTTATTGTGAATTTCCATGAAGATCATCTATTTTCAACATGATGGATAAAACATCTACTAGTTTATCTGCTAAATCAGGCAAGAATTTTCTCTTCTTTTACTGCTCTGTGCTTCTTTTCCAAGTCATTTCAATGGTATGTTAAAAAATAATATATTTTCTTTCTTGTGTCCCGTAGAGTCACCTACTCATTTGACTCAAAGTTGAAAAATAGATTTTTATGTTATTTAGCACCACAGTATAATTTCTTGATAGCAATATGTCTTAGATAGATTCTATGTTTAGTCTTTCATGTCCCCTACAGTATAAGCTACATCAGCTCCTAGAAGCAAGTCAGAGAACTAATAGAGACACTGTACAGATAGTAAATTAAAAATCTTTAATAGGTGCAGGTGTCTATTTCTGCATTTTCTTCTCCTTATTCCTTCACTTAGTTTTGCTTAATCCTGTCATCCTTCCTATTTCTTTACAAATCCTTTCCTTGGTAACTGTCTGTCATACAAACTAATACACTACAGTATTATCCATTTGAGCATCTGATTTGTACTCTTCAGTATAAGTGCAATTCCTTTGGCTATGTCCACAAGAACACTCTGATGAAAGCTTCAATCAAATGTACCCAATTTCTGCCTTCTTTCTCCACATAGATCTCTAAGTCTGGGTTCTCTAATTTAGAAATCATCAGTTAACTTTCAAGTAACTTAAGCTCTAGAATTCAGTCAAGTTTGATTTTTCTTATGTCATTATTGATTTGACATGCAAGTTTATTTTTATAATATTTTTATATCAACTCCTTCCTCCCCATTTTGCTGCTACTAACCACTATTTTCAACTTCTCTTTAAGTTTTATCTTGAATTGTTTTATTTCTGTCTATACTGTTGTTTTTTTAGTGAATATATCATCTTTCATTGTTTTCTACAATATAAAATTTTCCAAAATGATTGTGTTATCTTCCTTTATGGAGAATAACAAATAGGTGATCATTTTCTCTACTGGAACTTCATATATATTTTGTGTGAATTGACAGACAGGCACAATTTTAATTTAACTATATATATGTTATATAATATATATATATATATATATATATATTATACATAGTCTGTCTTACAGCAACTCTAACAACCATTATGGTGCAAAAGCAGCTAGAGATGATACTTAAGTTCAATGACATATATTATACACCAATAAAATAGTATTTACAAAAAGCAGTAAGTTAGATTAGACTTATGGACCCTAGTATACTGATCAGTGATACAGATTTTGTTTGTAAATGTGTATCCTTTCAAATCCAGTAAATTCAAAAATAGAAGTGTTTCATTTTGGAGAACCCTGACCCACAGGTTAAAGTGACTTTTTAATCTGTCCTTCAATAGAGTGTTTTAATTTTCTATAAGCAAGACTTCTAAGTACACTTGTTTTAAAAATTCAGCATGCTTGATTGACCTTCAGGTGCCCCTTTTCTTAGGTTTGGCTCACACTGATAAGTGATTGTCTGTATGTAGATCTTTGATTTCCCTTGTAGCAGGCCTATCTGTTTCTCCCTACCGCAGGTAGATTCACATCTTCTGAAATCCCAGGAATCTTATCCTTGTTTCTTTCTGAATACATTATGATATGGTCATCCATTAACTTTTCTCATCGTCTCGATTTACAACGATATGCCACGAAAGGGCAGGTTTGGTAGGTGGTGCACTCCTACATTCCATGGTGTTTTGTGCAGAATAAGGACTTCCCAACTATGCATTTTATGATTCAATATAAATTATACTTTCTAAGAGAAATGATGACAGCAGTGTGTTCTTCTTTCCAAACATATTAGCTTATAAAATAAGAGCCCACTTTTATAAGTTCTTTTTGTCTTTATAAAATTTTACTTGACAAATATTTATTAAACAGTCACTGAATTCTAAGACGATAGATTTAAGAGATATGAACAGACTAATGAGGTTTCTGCTTTTATAAATGACACTGTGGTAACAAGAAGTTGGTCGAGAAAATAAATCATGCATGAAAACCTATCTATAATCTATGCTTTGCTGAGAAACAATTAATACTGTGCCATAAAAAGTGAGTAGGTGATCTACTTACATTTACATTGAGAGATCCTAAAAGAATTCCCTGAAGAAATGATACCTGAAATAAAACTTGTAAAATAGAGAGAAATAATATTCTAAATTTTGGGAAAAACTATTTTAGCAGAAAAAAAAACATGAGAATAAATGCAAGAAAATTTGAACCAAAGAAAGACCCATGTATTTGGTGATAATTTCTAAATTACATGGGACTGAGGGAAAAACATGTTTTATCTATTTACCTACTTTCTGGTATAGATAAAATTACAGGTATATGGATGAAATACACTGATAAAAGAAAAGTGTGACATATACTGTGATTTTTTAGTATGAGACAATGCACAAAGTAGAGAACAGGGTCTTAAGTATTGGGCAGTGGTCTAGTAAAACAGCATGATGAATTAATAGAGAAAAGGAGGTGTTAGGTGAACATCATTTGGTAGAATTTTAGGAGAAGGGTTTGATTTAAGAACCAAAAGCTTAAGTTATGCAGAGAAAATATAATAAAAGATACTTGGAAAAGGAAAACAATAATATTATGGAACACACAACTTTCTTAAGAGATACATAAATTCTGATAGGGCAATGAGATTATAAGTGCCCTATGTTAGTACAGGATGAAGTCCTTATGTATTAGACAATTTGGGAAAAGCTCTTTTAGTTATTAGAACGAAACCATAAGATCTAAAGGACCCGAGAGTCTGGTGTGTGTGTGTGTGTGTGTGTGTGTGTGTGTGTGTGTGCATTTGTGTTTGTGTGTCTTTCCTATTTTACATCTTTAATATTGACAATGCAAGGAGCGCCTTAAAGCTATCAAATCTCCCTGTTGGTGTTCAACACGCTTCAAATAATAATGAGAAAAAGCTTGAAGGTGACATCCTCCTAAATCAGTTTACAGGGACAAGTTTGTTCTTGCAATAACACACTATGAAACTTTAATAATTTAATAACTTTGCAAAAGAAAGAATTTGCCTGTCTCTGGAGTTCTATCGTTCTCTTTTCCTAACATCACCTGTGGGATTTTCAGAGTCTATGCTTACTTTCGACTCAGAATATGTTCTGAGATGATTCTACAGAGAGTAGCATTGCTGTTTGCTATGATTATCTGCAGTGGGATGATTTTGATAGGAGGGTGAAGTGCAGAGCTCACAATGACCTTTCTTGTCTGAGGAATGTATACATTTCTTGCTGTTTTTGAGTTCAGCACAAAAACTAAAGGCAATAATGAACTACTGTGGTGAGTAACCAGATCAAAGGGGAGGAAATTATTAACAATACTTTCTACAGAAAGCAGATTGTTGACACATTTATAATGTCAATAGTCTGGAAATTAAAAGACCCGATTTCATGGCACTAACAGCATGTTTTTGTAGCAGTGGGAGTCTACACATACAGGAACTGGTAGAACAGAGCAAATGCTTCTGTGATTTCCATTTAGAGGAAACAGTCACCATTACATTTTTGTTTATAAAGATAGACAATCATATAGGTAAAAGGCCATGTAAATAAGATTTAGCTCTTATAATATAAAATCATTAAAGCCCAATGTGTGTATTTCCCATAAAAGATAACTAAAGCCCCATTCTGACTTGCTAATATGGTATTCCCTTTAACGTATAATATGGGGGTAGAGCGAGAGCAAGAGCAA
>RJWT010054444.1:0-10273 GCA_004365215.1 Cuniculus paca
CTACTGAATAATCCAATTTCAGTTAAGGAAATTGAAAATGCAATTAGAACTTTACCAACCAAGAAAAGTCCAGGTCCTGATGGATTCACAGCTGAGTTCTACAAGAAATTCAAGGGAAACTTAATGCCAACACTCCTCAAACTCTTCAATGAAATTGAAAGGGAAGGAAGTCTCCCTAAATTATTCCTAGAAGCAAATATTACCCTAATACCAAAACCAGAGAAAGAGCAAACCAAAAAAGAGAACTACAGGACAATCTCCCTAATGAACATCGATGCAAAAATCTTCAATAAAATACTGGCAAACAAAATGCAGAAAGTCATCAAGAAGATTATATACCATGACCAAGTGGGATTCATCCCAGGAATGCAAGGATGGTTCAACATACACAAATCAATAAATGTAATACACCATATCAATAGAGCCAAAGATAAGAACCACATGGTCATCTCAATAGATGCAGAAAAAGCTTTTGATAAAGTCCAACACTCATTCAGGATAAGAACCCTACAGAAAATTGGAATAGATGGGCTTTACCTCAATCTGATAAAAGCTGTCTATGACAAACCAACAGCCAGTATCACATTAAATGGTCAAAAACTGAAAGCTTTCACTCTAAAATCGGGAACAAGACAAGGATGTCCACTTTCACCACTCCTATGCAATATAGTGCTGGAAACATTAGCCAGAGCAATTAGACAAGAGACAGAAATAAAAGGAATAAGAATAGGAAAGGAAGAAGTTGTTATCACTATTTGCAGATGACATGATACGCTACATAGAAGACCCACAAAACTCCATAGAAAGACTTCTGGATGTCATAACCAAATTCAGTAAAGTAGCTGGATACAAAGTCAATAATCAGAAATCAATCACATTCCTGTACACAAACAACAAATGCACTGAGAGAGAAATAAGAGAAACCACACCCTTCACAATAGCATCCAAAAAAATGAAATACATAGGAATCAACCTAACAAAGGAAGCAAAAGATCTATTCAATGAAAATTACAGTACTCTAAAAAAAGAAATCGAAGAGGATCTCAGAAAATGGAAAGACATTCCATGCTTATGGATAAGAAGAACAAACATTGTGAAAATGGCCATTCTCCCAAAATTATTATACAGATTTAATGCAATTCCCATCAAAATACCATTAGTATACCTCACAGATCTAGAGAAATCATTCTTAAAATTCATCTGGAACCAGAAAAGATCTAGAATAGCAAAGGCAATTCTCGGCAGCAAGGGCAGGACAGGAGGCATCACAATCCCAGACTTGAAATTACACTACAAAGCTACTATAATAAAATCAACATGGTACTGGAATTAAAACAGACCTGAAGATCAATGGAATAGATTAGAAGATACAACCCCAAGTACAAACACACTCAGCCACCTTATCTTTGACAAAGGGGCCAAACATGTTCACTGAAAGAAAGACAGCTTCTTTAATAAACGGTACTGGAAAGTCTGGCTCTCTACATGCCAAAGACTAAAGCCAGACTATGTCTTTCACCATACACTAAACTAAAGGAAAAATGGATCAAAAATCTAAATATTAAGACAGAAACAGTAATCTTGAAGACATAGGTGTAGGCAGAGGCTTCATGAACAAAACCCAAACTGTATGGGAAGTATTTCAAAGAATCAACAACTGGAATTTCTTATTAAAAAGTTTTTGCATATCAAAAGAAATCACCAATGGAATGAAAAGAATACCCACAGAGTAGGAAAATATTTTAGCCAATAGTCCCTCAGACAAAAGATTTCTATCCAGAACATATAAAGAATTGAAAAAAATAAGATTCCCTAAATTAAAAGACCAAATCCAAAAATGAGCATCTGAGATGAATCTCGAATGAAGAAATACAAATGGCAAGTAAATACATGAAGAAATGTTCAACATCACTGGTCATTTGAGAAATGCAAATCAAACCAACACTGAGATTCCAACTCACCCCAAAAAGAATGGCTACCATCAAGCAATCAACCAATAACAAATGCAGAAAAAGGAACCTTTCTCCACTGTTGGTGGGCGTGTGGATTTGTACAACCACTGTGGCAATTAATTAGGAGATCCTCAAAAAACTAGAATTAGAGGTTTCACTCAACCCAGCTATTCCCCTTCTGGGTAGTTTCTCGGAAGAATTAAAAATATCATACCACAGTATTATATGTATACCCACGTTTATAGCAGCACAATTTGTAATAGGTAGATCTTGGAAACAACCCAAATGCCAATCAAGCGAGGAATGGATAAAAAGATGTGATATTTTTATACAATGGAATACTACTAAGCTATAAGAAAGGATAAACTTGAGGTTTTTATAGGTAAACAGATGCAACTTGAGACCATACTCACAGAGTGAAATAAATTAGACACACAGGTGTAAACATTGTATTGTCTCCCTAATGTAAGAAGTTGAAAGAGTCAATAAGATCCAAAATGTATAATAGATATTGTAAAATGGGAATAAATTGTTCAAAATGAAACAGAAACTGGGGTGGGACAAAGGGAAAAAGAAAGAAGGGCAAAGGAAAAAAAATTTTTTTAAATAATATATATATATATACTAGTTAAGATAGTTATCCTACTAATTTATATTAGTTCACTGAAAAGTAAGTTTTGTGTTTATATTGTTTGATCAATTTTTTATGCCTATATCTTATAATATGAGCAACTACTTTGAAGATAACAATAGGCAATGTATTAATCATTGTTACTCTCCATCTTGTTTTGAAATTTTATATCACTATTTTTATTATTTTTCCCTTTAAAATAAAAAAAATACATTACAGTGTGTCCTCATTGATTTTATTCACCAGATCTGCTGTCATGCAATTTGTGGCTCTTCTCCAAAGTCAAAATGACCAAGAAGGTAGATGTTTTAAATTGACTGAAGATATTGAGCAGACACAAGTGTGCAACTAAAGAAATGAAGGAGGACTCCCAGGACTGTTTCTGGAGGTGACAAGAACAGAAGAACAAATGTGTTCAGAGTGAGGGGGAGTATTCTGTGCAAGATTAATGGCAATGAGTATTGTACTATAATAATTGTTTTTTATTTAAACATTCACTGTATGTTTTGATCACATCTCCTTGTACTCAAGCAGCCATGAGGAGCCCCATTTGAAGGAGCTGAGAAACTCCAACAAGGTGTATCAACCTGCTGGGTAGGGCAGAGAGATACCTGGGGAGTGGATCCTCCAGCCCTAGTCAACTCTGCAGGGGATGGATGGTAGACCTAACCTGGACCACATCACCCAGCTAAGACTAAAACGACAACAGACAATGTTTATCACGTTTTAGGTAGTTGAGTTTTGGCATAATTTCTAAAGCAACAACAGAAGGCTCACACAGAGGGTTTCTCAACCTTTGCCTGGCAACAACTCTATAGCTGAAGCATCTGTCACATACCCTTACACATCTAGCTCTATCTGCTGATAATTATGCCTTACCATCCCAGGTTGTGAGTCTGTTGCACATGAGTGCCAGATCTTACACACTATTGTATTTTCCCTTTGCATCCCTGATGGTTACCTGGGTTCCTATGATTTTCATCTTTCCCCGTTGAGTGTTAAAATTTATTGCTTGAACTCTTGGGTCGCTTTTCTTCAGACTGCCTCCTTTTTATTTTTCTCCAAATAGAGCAGCAGCCAAAAAATTGAAAGCATTCTATCACAAAGTGAGCATGGCCTTCAGCAATATGAACACACCAAAAACTTCTCATTGACCACAGAAAGATTGTAAGGACTCTTAGTTAATTTGTCATGCGCACCCCTTTCCATAAGAAAACTGTCATGCACTGTGAAATAAATTAAATAAAATTAACAAACTTGC
This sequence comes from Cuniculus paca, assembly GCA_004365215.1. Classification (NCBI taxonomy): domain Eukaryota; kingdom Metazoa; phylum Chordata; class Mammalia; order Rodentia; family Cuniculidae; genus Cuniculus; species Cuniculus paca. Next base: position 3,845 of record RJWT010054444.1, read on the forward strand.
TTATATATTTATTGTGCTTTAAATCCAGGTTTTAGCCATAAACGATAATTATTCCATATAAGCTGACCACGCAAGGTACAGTGACTTATGGAAAGGGCTGGGAAGTTGGCTCAGTGGCCTAAGCTCCAGCCTGGTGAGCACGAGGTAATGAGTTCAATCCCTGGTACTGTGGGGAAAAAAAAAAACAAAAACAGACTTACAGAAAAATTTGTCTAGTCTGTATTCAAGGTATTCATTATCAAATACAGGAGACATCATGAAGTTGCAAATACTTCTTATATTCACCTTTATGCATAAGTAATACATTTATCTATCAAAGACATTGAAGGCTAAATACCAGATGAATGGGATACAGATTTTCAAAGGAAGAGGTTATGGCTGTCAGCTGAACTGATAGAGCTGGCTTCATGGAGGAACAAAGTCTTAATAAATTTTAAGTATAGTAGATATTACTATAGATACTAACTGTTTCATCCAGTTTTCCATCAGCCCTAAGCACAGAGGTTTCTGCACGTCTTATACTCTTGTGGTTCGATAAGAACATGTACCTGACTCTACTGAACAGAGTGTGAAGAAAACTGACATTTCATCTCAGGGTTAAGTGGGGGAGGGGAACTAAGATTGATTCTCCTGTCTCTCCTCCCTAGGAAGGTCACATGTTCTGACTGGTGTTAGTACATGTTGGTGGAGGCATCAGGTTGGGTCCCTAAATGATTATAATAAACAAAAGCCCCCTGAAAACCTATGTTGGACATGTACAATGAACAAGAAATAAACTTTCCTTTGTGTTATACCATGGGGATTTGGAGATTAATTTGTTATTGCAGCATAACCTGTCCTCTCCTAATTGAAATGAAAACATTCCAGGAGGTAAAAAATTCAAAGCAGTAAAGGTAGGTTATAAATCATGTCACACATGACCTTTCTCAATGACAAGTCTGCATGCATACCAGGACAGAGCTTGTTATTCCACCTCTTAATAGAATTGAAAGTCTTTTTAAATAAAAACATAAAGAGGGTTGGAAATGCAGCAAGAGAATGAGTTACTGCCCTAGGGTGATCATTACAGATCTCACAGTAACAGATTATTGATGCTTTGACTGGGAGCATTCCTCTCTCTTTGCTTTCTTTTGCTTTGCGATTACAAGCCATACATTTCCATTGAGGAAACAGTGTTTCATAACCTCTAAACCCTAAATGAATCCTGTGAAACCTTAGCCTACAGTTGAATGGCCAAAAATAAAGACTTGGAATTTCTTCAAAGCTATCCTATTTTACACAGCAATGCTTTCTCCCTCTACCAAGAAAGTGTTCCCGCTTGATAGATTCCTCTCTCTTGCTGTATATTACACTTACTGCTCTATGCCTGTCATTTCATATTCTCTTCCTAGTTGTTAGTGCCTTATTAAATTCAACATTTTAAAACAACCAATGAGAATCAGAGCCCTTTCTCTTACAATCAGAACTCCTTTTTTCCTAGAAATAAACAGCATTTTTCGAATCCATTCACGGATGGCATTCGCTGTCAATTTACTTTCTTTGTAATATCTTTATGAATGAGTAGCAAAAATGGTCTTCAATTCAGACATGGTGATAAATTTTAACCAAATCTTTTCATATTGACATTAAGTCCCCTGTTACCTCTTCAAATCAAGGTTCTTTGAAATTGATTTGCAAATAGAATGTGAGTCTTAAGACACAATAAAATAGTTGTTTCTGTCTGTTACTCTCAAAGCAAAGCTCTCCACCATTGATCTCAGGACATTTATTAAACCAAGTAGTAACTCAAAAGGCACATCATAGCTTCAAAAACCTTTAAATTTTGTGTATTTGGGGGACTGGGTGGGGCAGCAGGGGAAGAGAAGAAGGAGCTTCTGAGTAAGTTGATTTAGTTATTTGCATTTCAGAGTGTCTCAGTCTTTGGTCTTTACTTGACACATTTTGATGAGAAGATTTTGTCCTGATACTCATGGGTTTGTTTGATATGGACATACAAGCTAGAATTTTCCCACGTTGGCTGCTTCATGACTTGCTATACTTTTTAACCAGAAAATGTGTTTGGTACTCACTGATATTGGTAATTGTCATACCTCCCAGAATCAATTAATGAATATTAAGGTATTACTGTACCATAGTCTAGGTTCTGTCACTCCAAAGGAATTTCCCATGATAATGAAGTACTGTGTTACCTTAGGAAAGATTCTGGCAATAAAACAGGAAGAATATGGGAAGTTTACTAGAGATTTAAACATACCCTAATAAACTACATTTGAAGCTGATTATCTATTCTACCTAAATCTTCTAACCCCCTGTGAAATATCAATCCTGATTTTTGAGCAATATTGTTTGTGTGCTACTGACTTGCAGTGGAAAATGTATTAATAAGTTTCTTTAGTCTTAAGCAAAAGAAAATAAATAAGCATAGGTTAAAATGGAAAGGGATTAGGAAGGCACAGAGTGTCTGTGGGATGCAGATTAACAGATACAACCGGTTAGCTCTGACTAGGACCAGGAATGGAAAAAATCAACAACTAAGGGGTAAGGATGCTTTCTGTGCTTCTCAATACTCAGTGAAAAATATGGATCCCAGCTATATACAGAGAATGAGTGCCTGAATTCTGAAATCCAAATTCCAGGCAGTAAGAATCTGGGAAGGTCAAATTAGAGGTCCAACTCTAATCTAAAACTATTGCCAAGAAGTCATGTGGTGACCAAATATGGTTGCTAAGACTGAAAGGATCACTATTCCACAGACAGAAGGGAGATCGATGAAGAGAAGCTGTGATTTCTGGACCCCAGAGTCACTTCATAAGGGTCAATATTGCAAATAGGGAACCATAGGTTAGGCAAAAGACACTATTACTACAAGTTATCCCTATTACAGGAACTGATATAAGTTCAAATGTTCATTATCTAATACATACATGGGGAAATGGTCTTTTCCTGATGTTTTTCCTCAGCTTTCAAGGACCCTCAATATCTTGTTTATCAATTCTGGATAGACTTGATTTGATTTTTTCTTGTAAGGGTTTACAGTAATTTTCATGGGCCCCTGAAAAGAATCCACTGCAGTGCACAAAATCTGCCATTTTCTTCTTTGGTCCTTTATTTATTTAGTGGTACTGGGGTTCGAACTCATGACCTTGTGCCTGACAGGCAGGCACTGTGCCACTGAGCTATATCCCCAAGCCCTGATCCAATATTTAAATTCACCTTGCTCCTTTAATTCTGTCACCTGCTGCTTTCATAATATCTAAATATGCCAACGGAACTTAGAAATGAGAAGAGAAATATTGCTTTGTTATATACAAAATGGACTTACAGAGAAATTTAATCACCTGAAGAGAAACAGGTCAGTAGTATTTGACTATTGCTTTTAATATAATTTAGACCTTGAAAGTAGCCCATAGGCTCTTGTGCTGAAGGCTTGGTGTCCAGCTTGTGGTGCAATTGAGAGGTGGAGGAACCTTTAGGAACTGGGATCTAGTGGAAAGAAGTTAGGTCACAAAGGATCTGCCCTTGAAGGGGCTAATAGTATTCCAGGCCCTCCCCCTCCCCCTTCCCCTCCCCTTCCTTCTCCTCCTCCTCCTCCTCCTCTTTCTTTGCTTTCCAGCTGCCTTGAGGTGAGCAGCCTTTTCTGCCATGTGTTCATGTGTTCCTCTCATGATGTACTGCTCAAAAGCAATGGAGACAATCAACCATGTATTGAAAGCTCTAAAACTGTAAACCAAAGTAAACTTTTTGTCTTCTTAAACTGACTTTCATAGGTATTTGTTTACAGTGACAGAAAAGTAACACAGCCATGAAAGGAACTATTAACATATATAAAGGCAGAAAAAGTAATCAGTGAAGGAAAAATAGATAAAGAAGAGCTACAAGCACAGATGCTGAGAATGGCCATTTAAGCACTATTAAGAGCAAAGAAGTTTTTAGCTAATAGCCTTCAAGTATTCTAACGCAGGGCAAAGCTTCCCCAAGAGATGCTAGAGATTGTAGGCAGCAAGAACCTTGGAATTTCACTTTGGTTGGCAAGACCATACTCATCAGATCCTGTCATCATTCTCTCTACTGCATGATTGTCATGTAATTTGTCTTGTCATGTGAAAATATAACACAACATTTAATTTATTTTGCAATGTTCTTCTACAAAATGGGCAACTTTTGGATATTCTAGCTACCCACAGAGCTCTATCCTCTATAAAGCATAGAATGGCACTGAATGCACTGACCCAGCATCATTGTGAAATCACAAAGGAGCATTGTTGGCTACATCAGTCTAATTCCATCTGGAAGAGAAGCCTTTTCCCTGTACCAAAGTATGTGCTACAGTAATTGAGAGTTCCCAAAGGAGCTGCTTAAGACAGTCTCTTACTCTACTCTTGTGGTAATGCTCTTGAAATTGTCAAAGTGGCCAGTTGGAGAATTTTCTTAAATTCTACATCTGTCAATATACAGATGAACAATCACAGAATCAATAACATGAACAATCACAGAATCAATAACATGATTTTTTTGGGAAAGAAAAAGAAAACCATGTAAACTTGCTTCCATTTCTGCTTCTTGCCTTCTGGTCCTTATCTTTGCACCTGCATTTGCTTGCAAATCTCTAGATCTCAATTACCTGCCATTTTGAATCTTTTGTCTCCCTATATTAAAATATTATAGTAAGTTATGCTAGAACCATTTTGAGTATTTCAACATTGCCTTCACAGTGGAAGTATAGACTGTGGTAGGATGGTGGTATACTGCTTCTGTACCACAGCTATCTTGTAGAAAGTTCCTAGAATTCCTTTCTTGGAGGACTCTCTCCTGCTCAGGTTTGGTTCTGTCAAACTATTCAGCAAAAGGAATTTACCAACTCATAATGTTACTAGCATAACATTATCTCCACAACTTTTTAGCACTAAATATCACTTTTTTAAATAGTGAATTTCTTACATGCACAATATTTTCAAAGTCCTATGATAGTTTTAATGGGTTCTATATTAATTAAGTAGGTGTTTGGGAATGGGAAATATATAACATGGAAGTCGGGATACTAAATATCCTATTATATTTGTAAAAAGAGTATACTGAAACAAATGAAGGAATTCAGTTGATCAGAGAAACCCTTTGTGGTATAAGCAGGCAAACACATCTTACAACATTGTTAGAAAGAACTGTTTATTTTGCCATCTGTGTGCCCAAAGGGTGACACAGTGCTAAAAAGGGATTTCATTTTGTATAACTGCCTTCTTTGTTTTGTCTGTTATACTAGTTCCCTGCTATAAGAAAATGCTTTCCATTCTTTCTATATCTCATGAATACTTGTTGCAAAACAATCATTTATAGGCAGTAAAAAATTATTTACTGGCATATATTAAAAACTTGAAACAGAAAGCTTCTAACATGAACTGTCTAGCTCAGGTATCTAATAGTCTATAATTCACTGTAATACCACTTTATTTTGGCTCCCACAAGTACATATGCTTTCTAAGAGACACTGGGAAATGGACAGATATTTCACATTTGTAGGATATCTGTCTCTCTTTAGTGACCTGCCTTTTCTTTTCTCTTTTTCTCTTTCCTTTCTTCCTTCTTTCCTTCCATTTTGCTATTCAGAAGAATTCTCAAGGACAAAAAATATATTCCTCTCCATTTTTTTATAAGCTGGCCAGTTATGCTTCCAGGTTTCTGAGCTTTTTGAATATTGAAAATTATGCCTCAAAAATAATCCTATGTTATTCTGGAAAATCATTTTCCTCAGTCATTAGCCCAAAGCAGCAATTTTCCTTTTGAAAACATAACAAAGAACAGTGATCATTTTTGGAGACAAACTCTTACTCAGAATTACTCAAAGAGAATACAAATTTAATAATCACCCTGAGAAACCAAGTAATACATCCCAGGATATAATAATAAAATTTATGATGGCCTTAAAATTGCTTACCTCCTTTCAGGAATCTCTGAATTATAGGGTAGTAACATAACCAAGGACTGGCAACAACTCAAAAAGTCCAAAACAGTTTTGCCTTTGAGTTTGCAGTCAAAGATGCTTAGATTGTTCCCCCTTCAAAAAATAGGGATTATTTATCATTTACTTTCCTGTGCATCAGACACTTCTGCAACATGCCTATAACTCTTGTGCTGCTGGGTTGGAGCTTCAAGGTCCTGGAATGCCTGGGAAAACTTCTAGGGTAGCATGCCGGTCAATGTGACTTTTTTGCTTGCTTGGCTTGGTGGTGGGTAAGGAAGGAGAGAGATTATTCCAGGCCCCAACAGCTTTATAAAGAAACCTGCAAAGTAGTATCAAAGTGGATGAATCAAAAAGCAGAAAGATACATTTTTTCTTTCCCAGTGCTTTTACTAGAAGGAAGAAAGATTTGAAACCACAGAATGCTTTTTCTGATAACCACCTATGGCTCTCTCTAAAGACACACATGTAAAGTT
>RJWT010054445.1:0-10275 GCA_004365215.1 Cuniculus paca
AAAAAAAAAAAAAAAAAAAAAAACTAACCCAAGAAGACATGAAATGCTTAACAACTAAATAACAAGCAATGAAACTGACACAGTAATAAAGAATCTATCTACTAAAAAGGTCCAGGACCTGATGGATTCATTGCCGAATTCTACAAAACCTTTAAGGATGTTATATCATCAATACTCTTCAAGCTCTTCAAAGAAACTGAAAGGGATAGAGTGCTCCTAAACTTATTTATGGAAACTAGTGTCAGTCTGTTCCCAAAGCTGGATAAAGATCCTGCTAAAAACAAAACTATAGGCCAGTCTCCTTAATGAACATAGATGCAAAAATCCTCGATGAGATATTAGCAAATAGAATGTAGCACATTATCAAAAAGAGTGTACATTGTGAACAAGTAGGTTTCATTCCAGAGATGCAAGGATGGTTCAACATATATAAATTAATAAACGTAATACAGCACATGAGCAGAAACTAGGTAAAAAAATCAAATGATCCTCTCAATAGATGTAAAAAGAAAAAAAAGCTTCCAACAAAATCCAGCACACCTTCATGATAAGAACCCTGAAGAAAATAGGTAAAAAAAGACTTTATCTGAGTATGATAAAGATTATTTATGACGAACCAACAGCCAACATTATTAAACAGGGAAGAACTAAAAACCTTCCCCCTAAAATCTGGAACAAGACAAGGATGTCCACCTCTTCTATTCAACATAGTACTTGAAACATTAGACAGAGCAAATAGGCAAGAGAAAGAAATAAAGGGAATACATATTGGAAAGGGAGAACTCAAATTATCATTATTTGCAGACAACATGATACTCTGCATAGAAGACCCAAAGAACTCCACCAAAAACTGTTAGAATTAATCATAAACTTCAGGAAAGTAGCAGGATACAAGAACAACACACAAAAATCATTAGCATTTGTACATACTAACAATGAATGGGATGAGAAGAAAATTATGAAAATAATACCGTTTACAGTAGCTTCGAGAAAAATGAAATACCTAGGAATTAACCTAATCAACGAAAGAAGAGCTCTATGAAGAAAACTACAGTACTGTACTCTGAAAAAGGAGGTTGAAGAAGACATCAGAAAATGGGAAGATGTCACTTGCTCTTGGATAGGAAGAATCAATATTGTCAAAATGGCCATAATCCCAAAACTGTTATACAGTTTCAATGCAGTCCAAATCAAAATACCAACAATGTACTTTACCAATCTAGAAAACACAACCCTAAAATTCATATGAATCAGAAGAGACTCACAATAGCAAAAGCAACAAGAGCGAAGCAGGAGGCATAACAATACCTAACTTCAAGATATTGCATACTACAAAGCAATAGTGATAAAATGGCATAGTGAAACAAATATAGATATATGGATCAATGGAATAGAATTGAGGATACAGAAACCTCCCCAGACACAGTTACTTCATCTTTTTTTTTTTTTTTTTGCGGCACCAGGGATTGAACCCACGCTGCCGCACTTGCCAGGCAGGCACTTAGGTCGCTGAGCTAAAACCCCAGCGGTTATTTGATCTTTGACAAAGTGACCAAAAGCATATGTTGGAGATAGCTTATTCAACATGTGATGCTGGGAAAACTGGGTATCTGTGTGCAGAAGAATGAAATCGGACCTTTATCTCTCTCCATATACTAAATGAAAATCAAAGTAGATCAAAGATCTAAACATTAAGACAGAACATTTAAAGTACTGGAAGATAAAATAGATAACATACTTAAACACATAGGCGTAGGAAAGGGTTTTCTGAATAGATCCTCAATTGCACAAGAAAAACAGCAAGAATCAATGTGGTGGATTAACTAATGGTCAATTTAAGAGGGAACACTCAGCTGAACTGAGTCAGCATGGATTTTTGCCAGTGGCATAAAAGAGCAGGAGGAGAAATTGTATGCTGCTGATTTCCCAGGAAAGGCTTTATTGTAGCTGGTTTTCCTGATATGAACTCCACTGTTCTTTGGAGAAGCTTGGGTTCTCACTGTCACCAGGGATGGCTGCTGTTCTCTTCAAGGGATCTCTGCTCCTTGTCTTGAGGTCACTTCCTAGCTCCCTCAGCCTTATGACATGGATCCTTCACCCCCTGACACAGACTTTCTAGCTTCCACCACTGGCCCTTGGGCCTTGCTGGTACAGAGCCTTGACACAGATTTGTATGAGACATTGACATGGGCTCTGGGCCTCCGGCTGGAGTCATACGGGACATTGCTGTAGATTCCAGGCCCTCAGCTGGATTCTTGAGTCTCTAGTGTGCGGAAAGATCTCTTGCTCTCTTCTACATTTGACTTTTTGGGTGACTATTATAAAATAATCCTATAAATTATGTGTCTTATATTACATCTATTTCCTTGCAAACCACTGACTACGACAATCAACAAACAGGATTCTATTAGACTAAAAAGTTTCTATACAGCAAAAGAATCAATTAGTAGAGTGAAGAGAAACCTGTAGAATGGAAAAAAAAGTTTTGGAGCTACTCCTCAAACAGAGGACAACTACCTAGAATATACAGAGAACTGAAAAAATTAAACCACCTAAAATTAAAGATCCAGTCAAGAAATGGGCAAGAGACACTTCACAGAGGAAGAAATACAAATGTTCAACAAATATATGAAAAGACGCTCAACATCTCTGGCCATTAGAGAAATGCAAATCAAATGATGCTAAGTTCCACCTTACCCTGGAAAGAATGGCCATCATTAAGAAATAAAACTAATGAATGCTAGGGGGCTGTGGTGAAAACAGAACCCTACTACATTGTTGGTGGGAATGTAAACTAGTACAACCATTGTGGAAATCATCATGAAGATTTCTCAAAGAACTGAAATTAGACATTCCCTATGATCCAGTGATCATGCTGCTAAGAGCCTAGGGCATCATACTATGGCGATACATGCATACCAGCACAACTTGTAATTGCTAAATCCTGGAAACAGCCTGTCTCTGAAGGTATACTCTTCAACAGCTGATTGGATGAAGAAAATGTGGTACATTTATATAATAAACATGTATATAATGGAATATATATAATGGAATGCTACTCTGATATAAAGAAGGACAGATCTGAGACATTTGTAGGAAAGACAATGGATGCACCTAGAAAATATAATGTTGAGTGAAATAAACCAAACACACAAGCTTTAAATACCATATGCTGTCTCTCATTTGAATGAGGGAAAGTACAAACAATAAAAATGGATGGGGATAGAAGAGGACTAGGAGAGGAATCTCTTGCAATAGGGAAGTGGCCTAAGGGAAAAAATGCGAGGCATGAGGAAGAAGGGAAGGGGAAAAATGTAGAATAAAGATATGTTGTGTATAAGAACCTAATAATCTCAATGAATGTGAACATTATAAACATAACATGAGCTAAGATTAATAATTTCAATAAGAATAAAAAATGGAATGGGGAATTGGAGGAGGGAAGGAGAAGGAGAGAAGGGGATTAAAAATAAAACAAGCTGTGGAATGTACCTGTAACCACACCCCAAGATGACTGTAAAGTGCATAACTGCAAACAAGTTCTAATAAAATTAAAAATAAAAAAGAAGTTTAAGTTTATCATCTTACGACCCATACAGTTTCTGCAAATCTTATTGAGATTCCCATTGTTGGTCTGGGCAGTGGGGCACAGTAGGTGGGCCATTTAAAATGCCACATGCTCACTCACAGACAAACAGGTACTTCTTTCTTTGTCAAGCCTTCCTTGCACTATGGCTGGAATGTTTATGTCTTCCTCACATCCACTCTTTGAAGCCCTAGCCCTGGTGTGATGGTATGAGGAGGCTGTGTTTAGGTGATGAGGGTGGAGCCCTTGTTATGGTTTGGGTCTGGAATGTTCCCCAAAGGCCCATGTGCTGAGGACTTGTACCCTGCCTGTGGCAACCCTGGGAGGCAGTGAAACTTTTGGGAGATGGAAGGAACTGAGGTCCCTGGGGCCTGCCTTTGAAGGAGATATTGGAACCTCTCTCTCTTACTCTCTCTTTCTCTGCTTCTTCACTACCACAAGGGGAGTAAGACTCTTTCACCATGCACTCCCACCATGATGTACTGTGTAGCCACAGGCCCAAAGCTACAGGGCCAAGTAGGCATGGACTGAAATCCTTGAAACTGTGAGCTAAAGCAAACCTTTCCTCCTTTTAAATTAATTTCCTCAGGTCTTTGTCATAGTGATTAAAATCTGACCAGCACAGTTCTCATGAGTGGGATTACTGCCCTAATAAGAAGTGACCTGACCAAAATGTTCTTTCTTGCTCTCATGTGAGGACACAGTGAGAACGAGGTCATCCGCAAGCCAAGAAGTGGGTCCTCCATAAACCGAATTAGAAACCAGAAACCGAATTGCCCAGCACCTTCACCTTGGACTTCTGAGAGTGCTGAACTCTGAAAAGTAAATTCCTATGCATAAACCAGCCAGTCTATAGTATTTGTTACAGCATCCCGATCTGACTAAAACACCCAGTTGTTATTTTTGACCAGATTCCAGAGTTCTGCAAGTTGATTCTAATAGCTTTTCTCTCTTTTCTTTTTTCTTTTCTTTTCTTTTCTTTTCTTTTCTTTTCTTTTCTTTTCTTTCTTTTTTCTTTCCTTTCCCTTCCCTTCCTTTCCTTTCCTTTCTTTCCTTTCCTTTCTTTTCTTTTCTTTTCTTTTTTCTTTCTTTTCTTTTTTTTTTTTCTTTTTTCGCAGATTATTAGTTTCTTTCATGCAGGGCTGGATCCCTAGAGTTTCTTACATTGGCATTTTCAGTGACATCACTCTTAGGTTACTGCATTTTGACATGGTCTCTGGGCCACTGATACCACCAGTAAGGTGGAGGCACATTCTGTGGTATCTATCCTGGGCACCCAACTCCCCCACAAGCACCCATTCAGAAGTGTGGTTTCCAGGTCTCTGCTTTTCACAGTCAAGGTCTGGGTATTTTAGTCATTAATGACCCTTATTGGACACAGCTTGGAGACTGCCCAGCACACCCTCACGTGAGCCCAAAGCAATTGTCCCTCTATTAGTGGATCCTTTCCATGTGGCCCAAAGCAGCTGCAGTGCTATCAGCTGGTGAGCCCCTCAGCCTGTGACCAGCACAGTGCCCAAGGGTTTTTCATATGGACTGCTGTAAAGACAGTGCCTGCTACCCCATGGGATTGGCCTATTAAGCCCAGTGTTTCAAACAGGCTGCCTTTTCTGTTGTTCATTGGAGTGGTTTAACATGCTGTGTGGGGAAGGGTCAAAGTCAGAGCTCTACCAGACCTAAAGTCTTAAATCCCAAGGCAAGGATGTGTGTGAAGTAGGATATAGAGGAGGCCCTGCTAGGAAGCATCATGAGGGACTGGGGAAGTGAGCTGGGAAGGAGGAGAACCAGTAGAAGGTATACACGTGAGTAGGTCATTTTCATGGGCAACTGGGCCAATCCCACTGAGGATCTGGGGTTATTATGTATAACACACTTAAACATTGCCTGCAATATGGTTCTTTGTCACTTCTGAGGCATTCACTCTAGCCTGCCCTAACATGGGCCTTGCATACACGCATGGCCAGAGAATTTCCCCCAAGCAGATCAAGATACTTTGTTCTGTGCAGGAACTGCCTGGGACCTTCAGAGTGGACCAAGCAATGTGGGTAGGACCCTGGAGCTGTCTGCTGCAGTTCACAGACATTTGCGGGGCTCTAACTGTGTGCCGGGCTAGGGATGCAGCACTGCTCAGGAGGTGAGGTTTACCCTCTAGTGGCAACAAGGGTGGTGGGAAAGAAAGGCTCCAAGTGAGGAGACAGGATGGCATCATGTGGCAATGAGGGCTGCAGTGGAAATGAGACTCTGAGACACGCTGACTGGGAGGAGCTGGGTCTGTGGCCCTTTCAGATTGGGAGACAGGACAGGCTCTCTGAAGAAGGAAATCCAACCTGACCCCCAGGGAGAGTAATGGAAATTTCCAGGGCATAGTGATCCAGGCAGACTCAACAAATGCTAATTTCCAGGGCTACAGTAAGTTTGGTTTGTCTGGGGAACAAAAGCCCAGTTTAACAGAGTCACATGCAATTGTAAAAAATTGGCAGGCAGACTCAACAAATGCTAATTTCCAGGGCTACAGTAAGTTTGGTTTGTCTGGGGAACAAAAGCCCAGTCTAACAGAGTCACATGCAATTGTAAAAAATGAGGAAGATCTTTATGAACTGATGATAGTCTTCTTCAGGATATAACACTTTCAAAAATTCCTCCTACTCTGAGAGTACACTGGGTGTCTTGGTTACTTTTCTTTCATTATTGAGACAAAATACCTGATGCCCAAAATGAAGGAAGGAAAGGTTTATTTCTTACAGTTTTGGAGGTTTTAGTACATACTCAGCTGGCTCCAAGGCAGGGTGATGTGGCTGAGGAGCAGCCGTTCATGGTGCCAACAAGCAACAAGCACAGAAAAACAAAAGAGGAGGAAACACGCCTTCTTCCCTCCCTTATATTGTATGCTGGCTCCACCCCTGGGCAGGTGCAGCCCTCACACTGCTAATCCCAGCACTGGACAACAAACCAATCACGAACACTAGATTTAGCTGCCTCCTTGACTGTATGAGGCTTGGGGGGGCCAACTAGACACAAACTATGACACTGGGCTTATGTCTGGGAAAAGTAAAAGAATATTGATACCCTTCAAGAGAAAAAGAAAGAAAGAAAATACACAGGCATCTGTTCACCCATGCAAAAAACAAAAAACAAAAACAAAGACAAAAAAAACAACAACAACAAGAAAAATTTTCCAGATAGAAGAAAATGGTTAGAGGTGAAAAAAAAGGATTTGAGAGAGGTAGAAAGAAGGGACATGAGAGTAGGGTAGCAGGTAGGAGGAGGAAGTGACACTTCTGTGTATCTTTTGGATTAGCTTTGACTCAGAAACTTTGCAATGTGTCACATACTCCAAAAACCAAATATGTAATTGAACCAGGATAAAAGGGGATCCCAAGGTGGAATACAAACAGTATCAACTTGGTATAGTATCACCACACTGTAGGGTGTGGGGAAGGAAAGAAATAATCTAAGTAAGTGAAAAAGAGTATTTCAACTGGCTGTTGTAAGACTAAAGGCCAAAAAAGAATACATAGGTGCAGTGGCCTACTTATTAAATGAGAGTCACAAGAGGCAGGAAATTCTAAAACATTGCATACCCTAGAATTGAACAAATAAAGTAAGTAAATCGGAGATGATGAGAACTGGGTTATTCACTGTTAAAGAAGTTACAAATAAGGAATGGGTGAAGCTAAAATGAACCCTGTAGTGCTCAATTAAAGTTGAAGAAATCAGTATGAGCTCATAATATTTTTTTTTGGTACCATAAATTGAACTCATGACCTCATGCTTGCCAGGCAGGCACTGTGCCGCTGAACTATATCCCCAGCCTGAGCTCATAATATTTAATATAGACACAGAGAAAAATGTATATGAGTGTGTGTGTGTGTGTGTATCTTAGTTACTTTCTCATGGCTGAGACACAATACACAACATGCACAAGTTGAAGGCAGAGACGTTTATATTGGCTCATAGTTTGTAGAGTTTTCAGTCCATAGTTGACTGACTCCATGGTGTGTCAGCACTGCAGAGGGGCCTGGCAGAGGAGGAACAGCTCATGGCATGGCAGCAGGAAGCGGTGAGGAATCAAGGGAGGAGGAGGGAGATAGACCCTTCCAGGCCATGCCCTAGTGACCTACCTCTTCCCACTCAGCTTCACCTCCCAACCTCGTACCCAGTCATAAACTAATCAGTGGACTAATCCAGTGATGAGTATCACACACTCATGATCCAGGTACCTTTGCCAAAGACACAAGTTTGAGTGCATGAGGCTTTGGTGGGACCTCTAGATGCAAACCATAAGAGCACCCATGTGTGGGTGAGTATGCACATGTATATTTCCTAGGTCTGCCTGATGGGAGGGCCGGAAACAATGGCACCTAATGGCAATGAGCACACTTAGTGCTCAGCCCTGGGTTTCTAAGCACCAGGCTCCAATTAGAGAAATCAGGGCTTTTTGAAGAAATGGGTGATTCTAGGGCTGAGAGAGAAAAGGTACTAGAAAAGTGAGCTTGGTGGTACTGAAGAGTAAAGAGCTAAAGGCAGACAAGACAGAGATACCAATAAAGATGGGTGAGGGAGGGAAGGAGGGCGAAAGCAAGGGAGGGAGGAATGGGAGAGAGAGAGAGATCATTGCCTCCAAGAGTTCTCAATGCATAAAGCTGGAAAATTTTGAGCAACAAAATAAATGCTGAATAAAGTAAATATTTATCTGTCTAAACTGATGTAAGTAATCAAATAAACAAGTAAATGGGAGAGGAGAGACAGGTCTTCCTTACACTAGAATTCCAGTACATAAGTGTAGGAGAACAAAAGAGAAATAGAAAATCTCCATTAAGCAAATATCATAGTAATCATTATTGCAGACAAGATCCTATTCATTGGATACTGAAGTCTGAGAAGAAGCAAGATATGTACAAGGTCAACATACACTGGAATTTGCCAATATAATAATTAAAGGGAAAGATAGTGATTTTACAGTGGGAAAAACAACAGACACCAATTTAACTCAATGATATGGGTCAGTGTCACCAGAAATGAGACATATCAACATCATGAATTTTTTTTGTATGATCCACCAAGAAGGACAACTCCTTTCTCCTATTTTTGCTGTCTTTCTTTTTTTGACCAAAAGTGCACAGTGTAATTCCAGTCATGAATAAGCCTCAGACAAGCTCTGATTGAGGGGTACCCTTCAAAATTGCCAAGGTCATGAAATCTGGGGTCTGACAGATTAGAGGAAACAAAGGAAAAATAATAGCTAAATGCAATGTGGAAACTTGGATAAGACCTTGATGGAACAAAAAGACATTGAGGCAAAAAACAAAGAGAAGTTAAAATAAGGTCTGCAGTTGAGGTAATAATATTGTACCAATGGTAATATTTTTTGGTATTAAGAATTGCACTTAAAATGTCAAGTGTAAGGGAACCAATGATATGTATATGAGAACTCTGTTAGTTTTGCAATTTGTCTGTACTTCTAAACTTAGTTCCATGTTAAAAATTTTCCATAAAAACTTTTGTTGTGGTTGATACATTGTGTCAACTTGAGCAGTTTAGAAGTTTAAGTGAGAGACTCAGCAGGGAGCCAGGGTTCTTACTTTGTAAATATTCTCATCCTGTGCAAAGGAGGGCAAGGACATTCTGTGAGTGTTACACCCACCCTGGGGGCGGGGGTTGGCTGGTGTACCATAAGGGAGAAGAGGCTTGGGCTTTTGCCTCTCTTTTGCTCTGGCTGCTGCCTTGAAGTGTTGCGCCAGTGCCATGCCACCCTGCCTTGGAGCCAGCTGATTATGGACTGAAATCTCCAGGAACTGTAAGCTAAATAAACCTTTCCTTGCTTCACTTTGGGTGTCAGGTGTTTTGTCCCAGCAATGAGAGAAAAAGTAACCAAGACACTTTAAAACAAATAACAAAGGTCAGTTTGGTTAAAGGGAGTGAGGAGAATGGGTGGTGGAGATGAGACTAACAAGGTGGCCCAGGACTGGAGCCTGGGAGGGGCCTTAGGAGGCGTTTGCCCTTACGCTGAGGGCCATGAGCCACTGGCGGACATCGAATCTAGGCCTGATGCCATCTGATGAGTGTTTCAAGAAGGTCGCCCTGTGGAAAATGGGTTGTAGGGAGGTGAGAGGTGGGGCGACTCAGGAGGAGGCCCCTGCAGTTGTCTAGATGAGAGAAGGGGTTGGACTAGAGAGACAGAAGCAGTCAGATTTTGTGTATATTTGGGAGTGGGTGAGTTGACAACACTTCATGGTGGACTGGATGGAGAACGTTACTGAAGCAGAATATTCGAGGGTAGTAGATTGACGTAGGTTCTCTAGGAAAGCGCAATAATTGAGAGTGAGAACAAGAGCAAGAGTGAGAGTGACAGCGGGAGAGGGAGGGGGAGCAGGAGAGGAAGAGGGAGGAAGACAGGGGGAGAGAGAGAGAGAGAGAATAAGGAAGTGAAGAAATTGGCTCCTGCTGACAGGTCCTAAAATCTGCAGCTGGTCAATGGAGGTCCAGGAGAGGCGAAGGAAGAGTTCTACTCCAACTCTGAGTGTCTGAGAACCAGGAGAGTATACGGTGTAGGTTTCAGCCCAAATCCAAGTGAAAAGCAAGATAAGTCTGACACCCCGGCTTGAAGATAGTGGATGATGGTGGGGGAGGTGGAGCACTGTTCCTCCTTGCTCTGCCCTTTTGTTCCATCCACTCAATGGGTTGGCTCC
>RJWT010054446.1:0-10281 GCA_004365215.1 Cuniculus paca
AGGCTTATCTGGAGAAAGGTGGCCTCTCTTTGTTTTGTTTTGAGAAGGTAGGAATCCCACTGGGCTAAGATGGTTGATTTGCAAGCTGAAGATGTCTGTAAGCATTATAGGAAGAGGGTGCTGAACTGATTGAGCACTGGTAAACAGTTTGCCATAAGTCACTGAGGGGTGGAGGTCATTCCTTCATTTTGGCAATAATTATGTCATATGATTCTCTCCAGTATTGCGCCAGCCTCGAGGTATGGGATAAACGATTGGCTTGACGGAGGTTATCTATTGCAGTAAATGTGGCTAGAGGACAAGGGGTGAGGATACTGGGGACTGTAATCTTCGTGACTGAGACAGATATGGAACATGCAGATCAGGAGTGGAGATGGGGAGAGAAATAGACTGAGAAATATAAAAGGCTTAAAGGAGGAATGATTGATTGCAATTTAATACGGCTTACTTAAAACTTCAGCATTATTTAAACTTCAGAATTTAGAATTTGGAGACTGGGTAAAGCCATAGGGTTAGTTGGTAAAACAGAGGAGAGAGAAGTTGGTTAAGGTCAGATCTTTGGACACTGAAGTACAGCCACCCACATGTCACCTCACCATTGTGATGATGTTCTCCAGCTTCTGGGAGGCAAATGAAGATGGAAATGAGGGAATTCAGTGAGCAGCTAGGAGTCAAACGATAATAGCCTAACGTATAAAGACAGACACAGTACGGGGGTCATAGGATCATCGGTAGGGGGAAAAAATATCCTGGAAACCATAATATGGAGTTACAAGAATACCAGACTGATTCTGGAAAATTTCTCCAAATTCTAGCAGAGCCCAAGGTAGTACCAATGAAATAGACTGGAGTTCACATTTCCTGGTAGAGAAGAGGTAAAGGACACATCCACTGAGCACTCAGGTTATCCACAGTAAAGACAGGTGACAGCATAGAAAGACCTTTAATACTAAGTAAAAGAAGCTAAATCAATTTTGAACTCTGTGCGGTAAGGTGACATCAGTTTAACAATGAGAAATGTATTTGTTCCTACTAAGAGCTATATGTTTTAATAGCAAAAATTAACAAAGTTCTGGTATGTTTTTTGTGAAAAATACCATTTAACACTGGAACACCTTCTGAACTTGTGTGGGCTAGTATTTTAGACAGATTGCTAAAATGTTACAAATAGTGTCTTTAAAGCATAAATGCTAATACTTATGTATGTATGGTTTTTGTTTTTTTAACAGAGTCTTAATCAAATACCAACTCCATGGATCCAGGACAGGTTTGTCCCATGGCCTGCTCTGAACGGTTTGTTGTCGGATAGAAGATTCCATTGGCAAACCAGCTGCTGCCTTACAGAGCAAGCAAAGAAGATGGATCTGTTGAAGAGCCATCTGACTGTGTGCTTTCTACCTTTTGTGCCCTTTTTAATCCTAGTATCCACTCTAGCAAGTGCTAAGAGTGTGGCTAACAGCACTTTAAATGGCACTGATGTGGTGTTGGGTGCTGTGCCTGTAATCATTGCCAGAACTGATCATATCATAGTCAAGGAAGGGAACAGTGCCTTGATTAATTGCAGTGTTTATGGCATCCCTGACCCACAGTTTAAGTGGTATAATTCTGTTGGCAAACTGCTGAAAGAAGAGGAGGATGAGAAGGAGAGAGGAAGAGGTAGGTTACAAAGTCGTGTCAAATGTCATAAGATAAAGGGGGACTGTGAGCCTGCACCCTTAACGTTCCTTGTTCTCATGGAAGTCATTTAAAGATCTCATTTTTGTCTTTTTTTCCCCTCAAAAGCAAGAGAAAGAATATATATCATTAAGGATTCAAAGTACTAATTAATTCATTTTTTTAGCCATTAACTCTTTAAGACAAAGGGCACACACTGAAGTCTTTTCAAAGGCCTCTTGGAGTTTTCTAATATAAATGCATTCAGAATATTACAGAGACAAATGTAAAATGGTTTTTCCCAGAAGCATATGTTCTGCTTAAAAGAGTTTGTTTTCTCTGTTGGAAATGACTCAAATAAACAGTATAGCAGTTGTTTATCATAAATGTCAGTTTAATTTATCCACCTTGGATTTAAAGACCACACTTTTTAAAAGAAGTCTCTGCACAGATTCTCAGCCCCCAGATGGGATCATTCTGTGCTCCTGGAGACCTGGCTGAAGTTTTCAGACTACAGCCAAGAGGGAGGGCAGATGCAGTAGTAAGAAATGACACAGGCAGTAGGAAAATGCAGTAGGGTTTGTAATGAATGAGTTTCCCTGCAAAAGTGTGGATCACAGTCCTGAGCCCTGAGCTTCCTTCAGGAAAGACTCCAGGCAGAAAGAGGATTGGAACCTTGGTGATCGGGACACTTCTTGTTTTAGATGTGAGAAGTAACAGTCTGCAAGCCCATCCCCAGTGTGATTGACCTGAAGGAGTTAATCTGTTTTCCCAGCATTTTACTGTGTGATCAAGTAGGGCACTGGGGGCGGGGGAGTAAAGAGACCATTGTTCTGAAGTAGCAGCTTATTCAATTCTTTCCTTCCCATTGCCCTCCCCATTCCTTAACCCTTTAACCAATGAACAATCCCCAGAAGAGTTTCTGCTTCAGGAAAACCTACATTTCTTATCTCTTTCCCTCCTTTTAACTTAATTGCTTTGAAAGACTCAGAGGCTAATGCCCCACATCTCCCTAGGACTTACATGAATGAACTTTTCTCACAATTACATACTTCTGGTTCACAGTGTTCCTGTGAAGTCTTCTGCCTGAGATGTGGGTGTTCTCTGGAGTGCTGTCACTGATGGTGCTCTTGCTTAGCCCCCATGGCTGTGCAGAATAATAAGGCTTCCCCCCTTAAGTCATAACATTATAAGTTACAAATCATATGTGTATTTAACCTAAGAGAAAGGAAGTCGTTCCCCACCAAGTAACAATGTGAGACCATAAATTAGAAGGGATTCTATGGACACTGTAATTCAAATCCCCTATAGTGGAATTTGCTCCCATTCTGCTGCTAATTAAGTGGCTATGACTGGAGCCTTCACTCCTGACAGTGGAGATCAGGGAACACCTCTTCTAGTCCACACTGGTTTCATTCCTACAGCTCCATCGTCCACGACTCAAAACCAGAAGGACGTGATGTCACACTTGTGAAGGGAGGGAAGTAGCCATGGTAACACATACACTCAGGCCCCTGCATCTTATCAAGTCTTTCCGCAGGGCTGTGACGCTGCTAGTAATAACAGGGTGACTGAATTGAGGGGAATGCGCGCTCCAGACCTGAATCTTTCACATGGATCCTGAAGCAAAGGTCATCCCCAGGTATTAGAGAGTTGAGTCTGGGGCTGTGAACTGCTGAGTCCATGGGAATAGCATAGTGTTAAGGCCTAAATTTCATCACGACATTTTGAGCATTGTCCCAAATGGGAAATATTTGGTAGCTTAACAGAAAAGGTTTTTGTAACTATGTACTTGATCATGGCAGGTAGATGCTGTACCTTGCCATTTCCATCTGTATATCGAGAAGGTTGAACTATATGGTCATCATAGTTTTATTTCTTTTGTGTACAGATGCTTTAGGTGGTCTGTAATAGTGGCCTGTCAATAAACTCCAGGTTTCCTGATAGCTATTTGAAAGCCCTTGGTACAGAGACTGACTCTGGCAGGATGCATCATTTGTGCCTCGTTTGTAGCCAGCAGCCTTGTTGATAAATCAGTTAACTATTTTAAATCTCATAAAGAAGATGCACTTTCAATTTTTAAAGAGAATTCATGATACTAGTACTTGATGTTCTAGCTCAGCTTTTGTAAAATTGTAATTATGTTGTACATAATGTAATTCGGAGTATAAGTAATATGAGGTAATAGACAAAGCATTGCACCTAACAACCAAGCAATACATAGAAAACAGAGATGAGAGATTCCTCATCATAAAATATTATAACTTTAGTGCTGTCGTGGCCTATTAGTGCATAGTTTTAAACTTCATTTCTGATGGAAGAAATGCCCATTTTTATAACACAGACATAGATTTCAGTTTTGAAACCAGTAGGCTAGAAGTTTAAATGGAGCAGTGTTTCTTTTATAACTCAACAAAGAAGTGGTTAAATAGAGGGTGAAAATTGATGCTAATATCCTAAGTGTTGGCGAACCTTTTAGAGCTTTCAGTGATACAAACAGCCCCCTGTGGTACTTAGGTCATAGGCTCACCTCCACTGTTCTAAAACCTCACCTAAATATCCTAGGACTGCTGCTAAAACCAAACCAACAAAATAATCTTCATTAACAAATACTGCCCTTTATTAAGCCCCCGTATCAAGTTTCATGTATTATTTCTAATCCTTATGTAAAGCATGACAATGGGGTATTATCAATTCTTACATATATAGATAAGAAAGCAGGTGAATGGACAGGATATTAAACAGCCAGAGGGGGCCTTATTGATCCTACCTTTGTGCCCAACCAGCATCGGCTCATCCGATGAGAGACAAAAGTTGAAGAACAACATCTCACCCAGCCTGAGTCAATGCAGGAAGAGGTGCTGGATAGAGAGAGGATGGATCATAACCACCATCTTTCAAGTTTAGACAGAGTTAGGATCGGTGCTGTGGCGTGTATGTGCACACATCGCGCACACATGTGCAGACACAAAGATATTCAGAACATCTGTTGAGCTATTTGTGGAGCACACAATCA
The DNA here is from genome assembly GCA_004365215.1 of Cuniculus paca. Classification (NCBI taxonomy): domain Eukaryota; kingdom Metazoa; phylum Chordata; class Mammalia; order Rodentia; family Cuniculidae; genus Cuniculus; species Cuniculus paca. Next base: position 4,670 of record RJWT010054446.1, read on the forward strand.
TTTGCTATGATTGGCCTGGCAAGAAACAATTCCATTTCTTGTTTATGCTGAAAAATTGTGATAGCTATTATTGACGCCAGCCTCACTGGTCTTAGCAAGAATGGGCCTGTTTCCTGACATTGGCAGGAGGACCAACAGGCTTACTTGGCTTCCCTGGTCCTTGATAGGGAATTCCACAGGATCAGAAGAGGCTGATGGGAAATCTATATCTGGAAAATTAATTTTTTTTTCGTAGTTTGCTAAAGAACCTGTTTGGGATGGTCCATCAACCATATCACAAAAATAATGCAGAATTTAAACAGCATGAATAACCACAAATAATCACAAAACGAACTATTTTAGGTTTTTCTTTTCCTAGGAGTGAGTAGAAATTATAGTTAACAAGCAGTATTTTGGGGGAAAAAAATTTATTTTAGGTACTGATTACCCAGTATATTTTTGCTTTGACCTCTCACTGTGACTTTAAACCATTTAAATTCACGTTAGTGTCTTTATCAGAGATAAGAAACAAGCATTTCAAGAAAGTCAACTGGTTTGGGCCCTTGTTAACACATCTTGTTCGTTAAAGTTTGAAATTCTTCCTTTAAGTTAGGTTTCTGGCTTTTGTGTGGATTTGTTTTCCATACACTTGTAGTTATCTTGTCACCAAAAACAGTCAAGAATTGTCTTTAATAAATACACACACGAATAAACCAGCTAAGTTACATAAAGCTCACGATGCTCAAGACTTCTGCTCTAGCAGAATTATTATAAAATTTTGCTTTCACTTACATTACTCTGTTATTTTGTAAATTTTTAATTGATGGTGAAATGCCTTTTAATTAGTTCTCCAAGGGACAACAGTCCAGCCATATTTTAAGGCATCTCCTTCTTCTACATGTGTTACCTCTAAAATCAGTTTGAAGTCATATATTAATTAATGTGAAATATTACAGTGAATTCTTCATTTAGTATATTAATTATTTGTGATAAAAACTTATCCAAAGGCACTAAACCAAATGTATGTAAATATAAATCTATATATTTAGAAATTCACAGGACTCACACTGTATTCTTTCTTTGAACAAGTCACTTGACTTTTCTAAATCACATTTTCTCATCTGTAAAATAGTTCTTTTTTTTTTTTTCCCCACTACCAAATGGGGTTGTGAATCTGGAAAACACTTGTCTATTAAATACTTAGCACAATACCCAGGACATACCAAGGTCTCAGTAAATGAAAACTATTATTATTTTTAATATTGTACTATTTCTCATAAAAATAGATTTCAAATGCTAAAATCTACTTCTTGATATAGCGTATTTTTTTAAAGAAAACAAGAGTTTTCTGAGTAATTTCTTATTCTCTATCTTGGTTTCTCTAATTTAAAAATTTAGTAAGTACAAAATAATTAATATCCCTTAAATCTTATTCAGAATTTCAAAGTAATGTTGTGAATGCTTTAAGTAGCAACTTTGGGATTTTCCCTTCCTCGGTTCGTCACTTTATATAGAATGGGCCCTTTGATATCCAATATGCTTCTACCCCTGAAAAGGAAAGTATGTGGAAATCATAAAGTATATTATGTATTGCGTAAACTACATTTGCCTAACCCAGCGGTTCTAAGCTGAAATCTATCCCTTAGAGTGCATGTAGTCAATTCTGGAGACACTTAATTTTTGTAAAGGAGGATGTTGTGGGAGAGTTATGCTACTGGAATCTGTTTGGTATACTCCAGGGATGCTGTCACAAAACAGAGATTTATCCAGCCCAAAATACACCAATATTGTTAATAGTTTAGATCTGAGGTATCCCCCAAAAGCCTCATGTGTTTGGAAGTTGATTGGATAATGGGGGTGCTCTGTTCATCAGTGGATTAATACACTGACAGTCATAGCTGGATGTGCAGTTAAGAGGTGGTCCCTGCAGGTGTTAACTGGAAGGATGTGTGTTCCTCCCCAGATCCTTCTCTCTCCTCCCTCCCTGGGCACTACGATGCAAGCATCTTCCCACTGGTCTGCCCCTCACTTCCCTGTTTCTGCCTTACAGCCAGCAGACTATGGATTGTAACCGTGAGCCAAAATAAACCTCTCCTCCTCTTAGTTATTGATGTTGGGTTTTTTTTCCCAGCCACAGGAAAGCGACTAAGACAAGTACCAAAATGAAACTTTGGTCTAACCCAAACGAGCACTCCTCGGCTTGCTAAAGCAACCTGCCAAAGAAAATCTTTTGAGTCAAGTGTTTGAACCCATAGTGTGTTTCCTCATAAAAAGGGTTTAATTTATGGTACTTGGATTCTTTTTCAAAATTAGACCATATGAAGGGGTAACCTGGTAAGCTCTGTGTGTTTCTTAAGGTGTTGTCTTCTACTCAGGATGTGAGATCACCTGATCTCACACCATGTACAGGTCACCATGCTAAGCACAGTGGTCCCAGGTGAGATAGATTCAGTGGTAGCAGTGAAAAGACCCTTACAGGTCCATCTCATACAGATGACAGCTGAGATTCCCACATGGAAATTATTCATGTGAACCAAGTGTAGGGTGCTCTTGTTTTGGAAGACTACCTGTAGCTCCTTGCAAAAAAGACTGCTGTTAGTCTACATACTTGGTACTATTTTAAAAATTAAGTTACCAGATCAAATTAGCTAGAGGATTAAATGTTTCCTTTTCCAGGATATAAAAAGGCAGTAGGTTCTTTCTGGATATTAATGCCATTAAGCAGAGCAGAACTGCAGATTGTGAATAGCAGAATTCTTTCACCACCCTCACCCGCTGCCTTCCCAAGCTGTAAGCCGAGCCAAGCCTGTATTATCCTAAGCCACCTTTGCTCCATGTGATGCAGGAAATAACTGGTTAGAGCTGCCATAGACCTCTGGAGAGGTCTCTTAGGAGCATTGGGGCACAGGGGTGGGAGCACAAGAGCCCCGCAACTGGTGGTCTTCATAAGGATCTGTCATTTCAGTGGCTTCAAGGATCAGTCTCCTTCTGCAGAAGCCCTGTAACAGATGCAGCCATGCAGTGCTAGATTTGTTTTTGATTATGCTTCATAAAAAGGCATGAATCCTTTCTCTTCAGTAGCCTGTATTTCACATAGTGGAAAATATGCACCACCTTTGTAGGCACAAGCACTGTCATTTTGTGTGTACTTTTAAGAGTGTTGATTCAGTGCAGTACTCAAGTGATGCTCCATTGGTGTGTGCATAAACATGGATTGGAACTCTCACCACCTGAATACTTTGCTTTAAGTGGTTTCAAAAGAGTAACATTCTTGTTTTGGCAGATTAAAACTCTCCTCGTTGGAAAGCAGGGGTGTGTGAAGCTTAAGAGTATCTAAGGGAAGTTGTGAACAGAGTTTTAATCTATCAACACCACTCAATGAGGATATAGATAAATGAGGCATCAGTTGTTTTACACATTCACAGAATGGTATCTCTGAGGAAAAGCATTTTTCCTTCAAATATATAATTTGTGACAAGTTCTAGGAGCTTAGCATTTGGGTATACTGTTAATTCTTAATGCTCAGGTGATCCCCAGGAAGAGCTGGGAGGATTTAGAATTTTAGTAGACATGGTGTTTAGCAAACACTTTAATTACAGGGTCTTTGTAGGTTGTACCTCACTTTCCATATGGTTTTTCAGGTCCAGAATGGGTTAGTGCTGCTCATTCCTGTACAGCAATAAGTTGTTTCCATGAGTGATAATTCTGACGGTGCTATATATTGGTTTCATGTGGAATCACAATAAGCCCTATACCAGAGAATTTCTTGTTGTCTGCAGGTTTAACTGTAGTTGTATGATTCTGTTGATACCCTTGATGGTAGATCTACTTGACATGGTCCATAGATTAGTGTGATCTTGTGCCTTAGCATGTACAGGTCACCATGCTAAGCACAGTGGTCCCAGGTTAGTCACCTTCCTGGAATGGGACAAAGTTACGGCTTCTCCCAGAGACAGCTGAAACGAGAGGAAAACTCTGGAACCATGTCCCCAGGGAGAAATATTATTCTGAAAAAATTTTATCATTACTTTGATTTCCTTGCATTCATTAATATTTCCCCACCAGTCTAGGCTTTTCTGATTTTGTGAATTTCAGAAAGTCCAAAAGTGGGTCATAGGTTACATTCATTGTAAATTTGGATGAATGTCTTTAAAATAACTTCAAAGGATTTGACCAAATAAACTCTAACCTGTATGTTGTGGGACTATCCTTTCCCCACATTCTCAGAAATAATGTATAATCAGTGCCCTTCTCCCGTTTATTTTGGCAATAAATAGTAGGTGAAAATTATGCTTTAAAACATTATTTTAATCCCTTTAAAATTATAATTTATTTAATCACTAGTGATTTTGTATAGTTTGATGCCATTTGCATTCACTATTTTTATGCGTTACCTATTCATAACCCTTTTCCTGCTTTTTCTTTTGTATTTTTGTCTTGACTTGCTTAATTCATGGGGAATTCTTTGTATTTTGCAGTCATTAAGCATCTGTGCATCAAATATTCTGTAATTTTTCCCATTTTCTTTCAATTTTTCTGTAATAGGACATTTTATATGCAGAAATTTTTAATGTGGGGGGAACTCTGATCCATGAGCATTTCCCCTACAGCTTCTGAGATTCTTAAAGTGCTTTGAAAAAGGCTTTCCTAGCTGGGCGTGGTGGCACATGCCTGTAGTCCCAGCACTCGGGAGGCTGAGGCAGGAGGATCGTTGTGAGTTCGAGACCAGCCTGGGCTACAAAGTGAGCTCAAGGCCAGCCTGAACGGCATAGTGAGACCTTGTCTCAAAAAGACAAAAAAAAAAAAAAAAAAAAAAAGAAAAGAAAAGAAAAGAAAAAAGCTTTCCTATTCCAAGATTATAAAAATATCTTTTATTCTGTATTAATAATTTTATGCTTTTTTTGTATCTTCAGAGTACTTGGAATTTATTTGAATGTATTGCATAAAATAGAGATACACCTTTATTTATTTATTTTTCAAGTGGCCAGTCATTTGTTCCAGTAGTCTTTCCCCACTGATTTGAAATGCCACCTTCCTTGTTTTTAAAATTCCCTTGCATAGATACATCGGCTTCCAGACTTTCAGGTTCTCTTCACTGATGTGATCAGGGGCCAGAAACAACTTAGTCAGGGTATGAGGTGAGATGCAAGGTAAGGTCTGAACTAGCCTAAGAAGGTGTCAGGAGGGGCACTTGGCGTGGGGCAGAAGAAGAACCTTGCAGGCAGAGAAAGCCAGTCAGAGGGCCTTTGTCCGCTAAGCCATTGACTAAAGCAGATCTGTCTGGTAAAGTCATGTGCAAAAAGGTGCAAAACTCCAAGGGGCTCCTGTTCTCCCATAGGAGAAATAGAGCTCTTGCATGTCTTGAGTCTGCTGAAGTCTGGCTATGCATTCCTCTCCAGCCTGATCTCCAGCAGTTCTGCTTGGTTTTCTGCGTGGTTTATCAGCTCCAGTAGTACAGTGTTGGTCTGTCTGTCTGTCTGTCTATCTCTTCCTCCCCCATGCCATGTTCTGTCCCTCCACCATCCCCCTCTGGCCTTACAAGTCCTATCTTTTACTCCCATTTCTCTTCCTTCCTGTAATCCCACCCCCAGCCTGGTTTAGTGCTGCCCTCTGCTAGGAAGCCCTTTCCTCTT
>RJWT010054447.1:0-10268 GCA_004365215.1 Cuniculus paca
CTGTGAAGTTGTGGATCTGGGGTATTTTGTCCCAGCAATGGAAAAGCTAAGTAAAATAAGGATATACTACTGAAAAATCAATTAATATACCACTGAATAATTATTCAATAGATGCATGTGTTAAAGTGCCTGAATTCTACCCTTATGTTTGCCTGTAATGAACTCTGCGATCTCTGTTAAGTTTAGTTCTTCAAGAACCTATGTCTTTCTGTGCAGAATTTTATATTACATCTAAACCATAAGTTTCTTTAAAGAATCAACTGAATATCAGGTAAGATAAGGCCTACTTTGTAACATTTAATAAATATTTGCTGTTACTTTGTTTATGTGAATTACATTTTAATGGTAAGTACACTTTTTTCCCTAATTTTTTGGAATTGTCCAAAAGAATAAAATATTTATACTACATTGTAAAAATTCTATTATTCTATAAAAACACATATGAGAAACAGGTTCATAAAATTTTCTTTCAATGAATATATGACTCATGGAGGTCAGTTAAAAAAAATATAAGGATTGCCTTCCTGGTGCCATGTCAGAAAGTTTCTCTCTAAGAGAATAACATAAGCATTGTACCATCCCTACCATCCAAATGATAGGCTTGTGTGACAATCAGAAACCAAAGCAGGGAAAATCTAATGAATGTGTATGCGAGATCCCTGTAAGTGTGTGCTTGTGTGTGTTGTGTATTTGTGTGTGCTGTATACTAGCATACATTGTGTACTTATGTGAATGTTAAATAAGTGAGGATTCTAATATCTAAGACCCCTGGAAAAACGCAGAGAAATATTTGAGATGAATAATTACAGAATACTTTTAAGAACACCACAAGCATAACAGAGGCTTAGATAGCAGGAAAGTCCAAGGTTCTTGGTTCAGACGTCCCTTTCTGAGCTCTGTTTCCTATAAATGACTTCAGACTTCCTCTGAGATTTGCAAACACAGTGCCAGAAAATTCCTACATGGTAAACCCCAAAGTCAAAAAGAAAGGGTTATCTCTTTCTGGGTTTTTTTGGGAGACACACGTAGTTAGCCCTTATTGGATATAACGTCGGTCTCATGAATATTTCTAAACCAATCGACGTGGGTGCAATGCACACATTTTCTAAACTTAAAATTTCACATTCAGTCTCATTTTTGTACTATCACTGCACCAATATACTTGGACTTCAAAAATTAAAAATCTTAGGAGATGAGATTTTCTCCAAAAAGCACAGATTAGATTCTCAGAGATTTAGATATCTGCTGAATGTTTGAAAACAAATCAACAAACACATTAGAATAAAAACAAAGCAAAACAACCAAATGAATGAACAAAAAACCCCAGAACTTTCTGAATTTATGGAGACTCATGACTCCTAGATAAGTTTGTGTGTGGACTTGAAGGTGTCTAAACTGAAAGCTATTGAACATTTTGAAGTAGTAGCTATTGAAGATCTGTGCTGAGACACTGATAGTGAAAAAAGCAGGTTCATATTATATATATTTTATAGATGGATTGGTGAGTTGTAAATATAATTGATAAGCATGAAATTACAGCCATGAAAGACTTCTGTACTTCTAGATAGGCCTGATTCAGGATAAGAATATGGAACAGTTGTAGGGAATGAGTGCTTTCTATGGCACAAAAGTGATAAGAAGTGTTTGATTACATAAATTGTTTGTTTGATTCTTATAACAACAGCAATGGATTATTCCTATTTGATAAAAGCACTGAACCTATTAAGTAAAAAAGTACTTTTGTAAGACCCTCGGTAGTTTGGATCGAAAACTCAGATCTAAACTTACCTCTCAGATGAGATAAAAGATACATCCATTTTATTTTCATTTTTTATATTTTAGAGAGAAAAAATTCACAGAAAAACTCCAAACAAAAAACAACAAAAATCCAAAACAATAGCAATATAGAATTTCAAAACATGCTGACAAGAATTTAACAGTGGTTGTTAATTGCATATTATTATCTTCAAAAGAGATGCTCATGTTACCAGATATAGACATGGAAAATTGATCAAACAGCGTGAACACTAACTGTTCCTTTCCTTGAACTAATAGAATTAGTAGTACAATTATCTTCGTCTATCTTGTGTACATTTACACAAATTTATATTTTTTCTTTTCCCTTTCTTCTTGTCTCCATCTCCCACTGCCAGCTGTTCTTTCTCATTGGGCAGTTGCTTAACCTTTCACAATATTTCTTTTAGATTTTGGATCTTATCTACTGTTTCAGTTTCTTACATTAGGAAAACAGTACAGTATTTTCACATGCAAGTCTGATTGTTTCACTTACGAGCATGATCTCAAGTTGCATCCATTTACCTATAAAACTTCGAGTTTATCTTTTGATGCATCCATCTTATGTAAAAGGTAAAAGGCAGATGAGGAGCTAAAATACTATGCAGACAGTGTTGAAAAATTAGAAATGCTACAAATAACATGTATTACATATTAATTTAAATGATTAAACTTTTTTTAATTCTAAAATTATATTTTTTTCAAATTTTAAACAATGAAAATGTATGTATTTATAACAATGAAAATTTTCACCTAATACATTAAAGTTTTCGCCTCTCCCACATGTATGTGTGTGTGCAGCTGGTCTGTAAAAACATCAGTAAATATTAATTAAATTAGATTGAACTGATTGAGAAAAATGTGACATACTGTTTATCAATTTTATACTCTACATTTTTGTAAGCACCTGACATCAATTTCTACTTCACAAAGTTCTCTGAATTTATGTTATTTGGGTACTACTTCATGGGCTGTTTTTGCACAGTTCTTATGCTTAACCACGAAACACTTCATTTCAAGTTTTACACTTTCTTTCTTCTTTCCACATTTTAGCTTTGAAATGTTTTTAATCCAGTCAAAAACTCCTGCCAGATCCATTCTTCCTGGGCCATGTTAGAAGTGTTCAATCCTTGCCAAGTTTCCCAAACCAAATTCAGTCCTTCAACACCACCTACCTAGCCAATTCTTCATTTTTCATATAATCTTTTCACTTTCAATGTCACACTATTCAATAGGAAAATGAGATAAAAACACCATCTGTGTCTCTATAAATAAATTCAATTTACTCGATAGAACTGTGGTTTTATTTTAGCAATATTACTTGTTCCTGCACCATAAGAAGGGGATAAGGGTTGATAGGTTTGATAAATCTTGGCATGCTGTCATTTCTTAGTAAAACAGTTCTGGAAAGGAAGACATTTCCAGATTAGCTTTATGAGGATCTCATCTCTTAAAATTTTGCAAATTCTGAAAAACTAATACCTAATATTGTAGTGAGGTTCAGGAGATGACACCATGATTTACAATAAATAAGTAGTTTTTTTTTTCTGTTATTACTGCCATTTTTTTCTGTATTTTTCCTTTACCTGTATATGTTTTAAGAAGATAAACAAAGATAAGGAAGTATATTATCCATGAAATAGGCCAGTAATTTCTGCCTTTCTGACATGATGTTATTAATCCCTTTGTCAATTATTGAGAAGGTTTTAATAACTGTTTTTTTATCAAATTTCTATTTGATAACAATCACTTAGAGATTATCATTCTATGGTACCTAAATGCAGATTAATAACCGAGTGCAATGTATTATCTCACTACTATGAAATGGTGCGAATCATATGGATTTGGGCCCTGTAACCCTAAATTTGTTCCTATAAATAGTGTTCAAGTAGTTTGATAAGTTCTCTCAATCCTAGTTTTCTTATAGCTAATGAACAGGTGTGTGTGTGTGTGTACTCAAATTCTCCTTAAGAAATATATTTTTGTATCAGTTATTTGGAAAAAATCTATGCTATGGATTTATTTTTCTCTATCAAATTTTTATGAAGAGAAAGTAGAATGTAGCATTCCTTGATGGTTTTATACAGATTTAAAATTTTGAACTAAAGTTTGTCTGGAGATGGAACTGCTCTAAAATAAAGTCTTTGTTAGCTACTTTGAATATTCCTTTGAGTAAAGAAAAATAGTCAATACTATGTACCCATTTTCACTGGATAAATTTGTATTATGTAACTGAGTGGAATACATTTAGAAAACCTATGATTTTATAGCATTTAAATTTGGTAAATATTCAAAATTCTCAAATATACACAAGAATTTTAATGAGTTCCTCTTGGTAAAAATTTGTATTGAAAGTTTTGTTGAAAGAGGAAAACTATAATACCAGTGAAAATTTTTGTAAAATATTCATAACATTTTAATATGCATTTATTAAATAATTCAATATATGAAATATTCATATTAAAGTTATATATTTCAAAACAACATAAAAGAATAAATTGATTCATAACTCTAATAAAATTAGAACTTGGTCTGTACTACCTTAACATTTGTGGTGAAACATAATTCTTAATTAAAAGGAAAATGGTGCTTCAGAGGAGAAATAACTGAAGATTTTTATATTCAAATTATCCACAAAAGAAAACTTTAAATATTGTTCCTGGCAAATTGTAAATCAAAAATGAATCTGTGTAAAACACAGTCTTTACAAAATTATGAGTAACAAAGTATTACAGATAAATATGGATTAAAAACTACATGAATGAAAAATTTTCAGATAATGATAATAATTCTGCTTACACTTTGTCTTAATATTTAAAAGTTTGTATACATGCAGTTTTTAATTTGATTTTATTTAAGGTGTAGTATATACTGGAATAACATATATAAGACAATTTAAATTTCAAATTTTGTGTAGACATATAAATATATATCAAAAAATAATTCAACAGCATATACATCACTAAATGTTTCAACTCTGTATAGTTTCAAATCTGTATAGTTTCAAATCGTTCCATCTCATTCTGAAGAGTGCATTAAGATGATGCCTTTATGGTCACATCATGTATAAAAGTTTTTGAAAGATGCGTTTGTGATGACTGTGAAATGAAGAAATGGACTGAACGTCGACATTATGTATAACTAAAGAGCAATTTAATAAGGAAATTGAATGTTTTTCTTTTTCAGTAGTCAGCAGCAATTGGCGACAAGTGTTTATTTGATCTGAGTGACCTAACCTAGGTTTCAATGACCAAGAAAGAAAAATGGAGACAGTAAAATGTTACCTTTTTAACAAACAAGACTTAAAGAAAAAAAAAAGAGTCCCATGTCTGATTAATAAAATATGAGATCATGAATAAGTGATCCAGAGGCTACTTATGTGGTCTGAAGTTTCGTTCTGAGGTACACAGAATAATTATACCAAATGTGAAAAAGCCTTGCCCAACTCTTACGGTGGATTCTGCTTAGGAGATTTCTGCGTCAAAAAAGGAACAGAAGAATCAGTGAAGTGATAAAAGGAAGTGAAGAATCAGCAGCAGCCGTTCCCATTCCTACAGGGGTCATTTCATTCTTTCTGTCACCAGCTTCCTCTGCCATGGGCAAAACGCAAAGGACATAAGCGTATTGTTTATTGCAATCTACTCAGAGAGGTAAATATTTGGTGGCCTCACTTTCTTTTTCATTCTTGGATTCAAACACATATCCCCATTTTCTTTTTAGAAACCCAATGTCAAGAGTATTCAATTCAGTTGACCTATGAGTGGGTCAGTTAAAATGAGAAGTAAATGTCCTCTCTCTCCCTCTCCTCCATCTTGATTCTCTTCATTACTTTAAGTTTGTAGAATTTCTTCCCTGCTTTAATAAGAAAAAAACAAATAGAAAGAAGATTGGAAATTAAAGCAAGTAATGTGTAGGCCTTGTTGAAATTAACCCTGAGGCTACAGTAATAGAGGTAAAGGTGAGCTCCTTTCAGAGTAATTCTGCCAGGGCCAATCATTCTCAGAGCAATTGCTGAAGCAAAACAATTATATACAAAACTAGAGGACTTTGTAACAGCATTTTTCACACATATCCAGTTACCTTATTATGCATAAATTCATGGAGTCTGGACTGAGAATGTAATTTTATTTTGTATATATAATAGACCGCATTAGTTGATCATTCTTTGAAGATTTGTGCTGTAAAAGACAAAAAATAATTCTTTTGTTAGAGAACAAATTTTCCATCATTCAACTGTTACTAAAGTGCTGGCAAATTGTGACCGGTAAACATAGACAAATAAATCATGCAACTCACACAGGATATGTTCTCTGACTATATGGAAACTTAAACCAGAATTTAAAAAAAGGTAATTGAAAATTTTCAAATATTGGAAAACTAAACATTGTGTATCCTATTAACTAATGAATTTATACTCTGAGGATGTGTATTAGTTACTTTCTCCTTGCTGAGAAAGAATACTCGACACCACAACGGTAATGAGGAAAAGTTTGCTTTGGCTCGCAGTTTGTGGAGGTTTCAGTCCATAGTTAACTGGCTCCTAGGTAAGGCAGCATGCCTGGGGAGAAGGCCTCAAGGCATGCTACTGGATGCAGAGAGAGACCAAGAGAGGATGGAGTGAGACACACCTTTAACATCACACCCCCAGTACCTACCTACTTTGACCAGGCTTTACCTACCAACATCACATTTTAAAAAAATTTTATTTTAAAGAGAATAATACCAAACAAAATGAAACAGAATAAAGCCAATCAAAACCAAATAATGCAAGCAATATAGGACTTCAAAACAAGATAATAGATAATCAACAATGGCTACCATAATGCCTCATGTTATCTTTAAAATAGCTGTCCATGCCATAAGACACAATAAAATCAAACAAAACAGAACAGAATAAAATCAATCAAAACAAAACAATGAAAGTGATACAGGACTTTACATCACATTTAGGTATAAACTCAGTGGCAGATTAGTCCAGTGATTAATATCATGCCACCATGATCCAATCCCATTCACAGAATCCCGACTTTGAGCTTATAAGGCTTCAGTGGGACATCTAGATATAAACCATAACAGCAGATATTGTTTATGCTAGGATTTCAAAATGGAAAAGCACCTTCCAGTGGTATATATGGTAGAGAAACTTTCTATATAGAGGGTGCAGTTCTAGGAAATATTCTGGGCAAGTACAGTAATTGAAGAAATGTAAAGTGGGCATGAATTTATTTTCCTTTATTTATATACAACAGAGTGACCATAAATTATTTTCTTTTATGTACTTTCTAGTTACTATCCTGGTTTTCTCCATATTATCATAAATTTATAAAGAAAGTTTACCTTTCTTACCTGTATTTTATATTCTTACCAACACAACATAGTATGACTTCCTTACCTAGAATTCCATGAAAAACTGATTTTGCTAGGATTTCTTGAATACTGATGTTCCTCAATATTTATGATGGTATCCTCGCTTACTACCAGTGTATGCAAATATAAAATGAAGAGTCTCATCAGCTAATAGAAGCAATTCAATAGTTCAGAAATAGCACCTTAGTGCTAGATCCATTGTTATAATTTCCTACCAAAAATCTCTATTTCAGTGATTTGTATACAATTGAAACTCAGAATATACCTTATCAAATATCAATTTTGCAACAAATACCATCTTTTTCAATGTCATTCATCTTGGTATAAGGCATCAATAACAACATGCTTTTCTAGCCTTTAAGGGTATCATCATTTTTACTTCTCTTTTTTTATTATCACACTATCATTCAAATATCAATTCCTATCAGTTCTGTTGCTGGAGTATTTATGGAGTAATCAATCTCTCATTTTTTTTTCACTACCTCTTTTCTGGAACAATCAACCTATTTCCTTAACAACAGTTCGTCTACTTGTCTCCAGTTAGATCATTCTTTCATATTAATTATACATGCTATCTATACTCTTGCAAAAAAATTATAGTTTTCTCTCTCTTTCAGAAGCTGCATGGTGAATTACTGTTATCTTCTGGAGATGTCTAAACTGCTGTCCTAGTGTGTCGTGATTGCTCCTTTTGAACTCAGTTACACATTTATCTTGTTAAATTACTTTCAGGTACTCACAAGGACTATACTCTCTTGTCCAAGGATTTTCTTTGCCACTAAAAAAATTATCCTTCCTATGCTTTGCAAAGAATATTTTTGCTTAATACCACTCATTCTTTAGATGCAAGCTAAACATTCTTATTCCCTGGGGATATATTTGTCTACTGTGCCCTCTCATTCTATGCTATTTATTGCTTAGAGCAACCATTTCACTTCCCTGTACATTTTTAATTACTAATTTTTTCTTAGAGAAATTTATGGAGAAAATGACATATTTTGAGCTTTGTTTTCTGCTTTCTGTGCAGTACAATGCTGGACATCAGAGTAGGTACTCACTGAATAAGTCAGTAAGTTAATAAGTGACTAGAAACTGATCATAGTTTATACATTAAGCAAAGCAGAAAAAAGTATGTTGCAAATGTTTATTTGAAAGCCTTTTTCTTTTCAACCTTTTCTTCCAAAATTTTGAAACATACATAATTATGTACTCCAGACCTACCAAATGTTAACATTTTAGTTACTTCATTCAAATTTAAATAATAATGCTATTATTTACTTCAATTCTTACTGCGTGCATTTTTCTGCCTTTCCTCTACTGAGGCTATATATTCAAGAAGATGTGCTCCCCCTAATTATTGCTTTTGTGATACATTGCATGTGTTTATATCGTTAAACAATGAACCTTGTAAATCAGACTTTTTATGTTTAACAGTAATGAAGTTAAATTTATATTGTAAAAGATTATATTAAATTTGTCATTATGATTTTGAAAACCAGGCATACTGGTAATTTAGAAGTAACTCATTCTTTAAACATAAAGTTTTATAATGCTTCCTATTTTATCAATACATACTTCGGGATACATTTTTGTAATTTTTGCAATTATTTATGAAAAACATTAATTTACATTATTGCATGTTCAATGTCTTCTCTAGTTGTAGGAGTGAAACTGCTGGCTAACAGATTTCTAACATTGCATTAATTGCCATTATATTAGTTTTTAATTGGTGTAACCCAAATATTCCTTCCATTAATGGATATACTTCAGCTGTCTGCTTCTGGAAATGTTCTGCTAAAATGTTGAAACAATATTGTGAATACATTGACTTGGCTTTGTAGTTCTGTTGATAGCTTAGGTAAGATATGAGGATATATTATTAAATACAAGTAAGAACTGTATTTTGGATTTTTTTATTCATTTTAAATAAATAACAACCCTCAATTATCCTAAGTTATAGCTTCTGTCTCAAATTCTATTTTGTTTAGCAGAAATAGTACCCTAGTTTTTTGGTTACTTTTGTCTTGGTATAAATTTCCATAATGTTTTAAATTTACAGTGTTTAATGCTTTAATTGTGTCTACATGACTGTGTCCTTAACGTGTTTTAAAATTAAACTTAGTAAATGATCATAAAGATTATTTTTCAGTCTATCACAGTGCCACATACATGAACTTGTGGAGCCTAACCCTGGGGTAATGTTACATCTATTTAAATTCCAGTGATAACTGAATTTTTCTTAATTTTTCAGCTACAGATTCTTATGCAATTTGCTTGGTGTGAACTCAGTTCATCCATTGTATACAACATCATCTTGTGTTACCAAATGATTCCGTGTGACGCTTTTCCTCTCCATGACAGGAGGAGGTCAGCCCTTCAGGGCTCATGGGTTTTTGTAGGGAATTCATTTTCACCTGCTCACTGGCATGATATTGGTGTAAGATCTCAGTTTTCTGGAATGACTTTAACACCTATCTGCACTGTTTGAATTTAATAACTGTTAAATACTTTCTACTTGAGTTTCTTTTTCATTTCTTGTTCCTGGAGATTTTTCTCTCTTACTTGTGAACTTGTATATACACTGGAAAATATTCTGCTAAGTTTTATCTATTCTATGTTTATTTGAAGTACTAGAAGATGTTTTGAAACTTACATACAGAGAAAAGGAGAAAATTAAATTAAGACCACCATAACTTATATCCTATTGTTCTCATTGTTCTACAAATGACAAATGATTCTCATAGATTAAGCAACTCGCTCAAGATGATATCATTAATAAGTGATATGTAAAATATGGTATTATGCAGATTTGATAATTCCATATTATGTTTGCATTATATAAATACTAATTTTAAATAATAAAAATAGCACATTATGTTATAAATTATTTAAAATTTAATGGATTAGTTTGCATTCTTTCTTTATTCATTCACCAAAATGATAAAATTTAAAATAGTGGAATATATATATATATATAATATAAAATTCTTTTTTCTATATCAATACATCTTTATTCTTATATTTTTAATAAACTAAAGACTATATAGACAGCACACATAGTAAGCATAAAAATTAATATATAAATTAATGTTTGATCACTATTTTAA
>RJWT010054448.1:0-10286 GCA_004365215.1 Cuniculus paca
AGAGTCAAATGGCTTGAGATTGTCATTTCTCATTCATATTTTTTTCTATATGGTTATAATGTTTTTAGAATTCTGTATATATTGCTTTTAAAATATAATTTAAAACATGAAAGACAAATTTCATTTTACTAAAAAGAACAGATTCTTTGAAGTAAGAAAACCTTTTGCGAAAAAATCCCTCAAGGTGGCAGCTATAATATCAGGGACTTTGTGTCTCCCATTTAATCCGAATGGCATATAAGGTAATTCATGAGAGCTCTGCATTCTGCCAAAATCAAGGGTAGGGAACAAGGGGACTAGGGCGTGAGATTAATATTCTAGTTCATACCTTTAAAGTATTTTTAAAATAAAAAATTTAAATATGAAGAAAAAAAATCTTTCATTAAAACAATCAATTGTTTAAAATTCCAACAAATTTTTCTTAAGTGTAAAAAAAGTATATTTGAAACCCTAATATTTTGAGGGCAAGGAGAGTATTCATTTGCAGCAGTTCGGCTACCATCAATGTGTATGATTTCATCCATTAAGCAGTAGAATCTAAAAGACAAGTTAACAGGAGGTTCACCATGTACATTTCCAAATAGGAACACGAGCACTTCCTATGATCCTTCTGTTTCAGCATTTGCTGAGGGAGGATCCCCTCCTGACTTTATGAAGTGTTGTCACCCCTACTCACCCGTCAGGCTATCTGGCCGAGGTGGAACCATCCTCTCGTAAATGTCATACTGCTGTTGTCCAAATTGCTCCATGTCATGAACAGTCCTTTGCAGGGAAGGTCCCAGATGCTGTGGTACTGCAGTCATCCCCGAGCGTTTGGGGGACGACGACCCCACCTGGCCTTGGGATGGGGAAGCTACTCGAGTCTGTGCATCCGTCAGGGTCAGCGGGGGCCCCACTCTGGTGGTGGTTTGGTACTGAGGGGTGGGTCCGTTGGGATTGGAGGTCTGTCGGGAGGTGACTGACCCAATCCGCCGCACAGCTGTTGGGGAGGCGGGTCTCTGTGAGTACGGAGAGGCTGCCCGCTGAGCAGGTAACGTGGAGGAATATGCGCTGGGGTTCAGAGGTCGGGAGTCGGTCACTGACGGAGAGCCAAATCCACTACCCAGAGAAGCTCTCAGTGACCCCCTTGAAGGAGACACGCCTGTGCTGATAACATAAGAAGGAGACTGTGCTCTAGATGGAACTGAACTAACTCTTCTCATGGCCCGATTGGCTACTGATGGCTGATGAGAGGGGGGAGAAAAGAGAACGGGTTTATCCAGGGTTTTGAGACCATTGTCATTACAGAAAAAATGCACACAGCTCGCAACAGAATGTGAATTTTCTATTTATTTTAGGCATCAAAGTTTCTTTTCTGCCTTAAAGCTAGATCATAATTTTTCCTCATGCTGTACTTCTACATTGGTTTTTGTGTGTTTAAATCTCAAATGTTAAAATTAGTTTCTAAAAAGAGATCTGAAGACATTTAATATTCTTTTTTATTTCTGTCTTTACATTTTTTTATCCTCTTGGCTTTGCATTTTTCACAACACACAAAATATTTTATTCCAAGGGCTACATGAGTGTGAAGGGTCACCAGAGCAATGTACTTACTTCATTCCCTGCGGGTCAAAGTTTGGCCAAGGTAATGCATTTTTGTAAAACAAAAAGAATGCTTTTGAATATATCAGTCTAAATATTAATAGAGGGATATTTATAAAATAGTTTTTATAAGTTGGCTCTATTAACAAAAGGGATGTGTTCTTTCAAAGTGGAATAAATGAACTTTGGGAGAGAGCACAGGCCTGGTGCATTTCTGCGTGAATTTACTTCAAGGAACAGCTTGATTATGCAGGTGTGCTAGCCAAATCTGTTTATTACTTTAGCTGAAGTATAGCTTTGTCTTTCTTTTTACCTCCTCTGAGCTATGAGCTCTTAACTTCAGTTGGTGGATTTAAAGAGATGCAACAAAGGCACCCCAAGTTGGTTCCAATAGGAGGAATGCTCAAAATCTCTGTTGGGGCTTGGTCTAGTTAGCTGGAAAAGACCAGAATGAAAAATGAACCTACTATGACTCTGTAGACCCTTGTAAGCACAACTGGTGTCAGATGCCTTTCTTGATGCTGTGCAATATGAGTGGTAGTTGGACAGGACAAGTGGCTGAGAGGAACAGACATGAGAAAAAGGAAAGCAGGCTGAGAAATGAAAACAGACATTAGGGCTCCAGAAGACAAACCCAGGATCAGACTGCTTAGTTATTTCCAGAGGGACTGCCAGAGTTTTGTTGCCATCAACCTCAATTCACTTTCAGCTGTGGCAACAGGAGAAGCAGAAGGGATGAAATAGACTTTGTGCACACTCACATATGCTAAAAAGACATGAGCTTTGTCTCAGGGTGTCACAGGCAATTGAGTTGGCGCAAACACCTGCTGAGAACTTAAGTGTGTGCAAGTTCAACAATTTTGGGAAGTTAATAGATGTGAGGAGGAAGATGAAACGGGGAGTGAAGAGGCAAATCACAAGACAATGGAAATGGGACTTAAAAATTAATAAATGGTTAGAAGGTTAAAATGCATGCTTGGGTGCTGATAGAGCTAACAATACACTACCCAAATGGAATGTCACTTGGACCAGAAAACTAGAAAATATGTTGTCCAGACTACATGCAAATTAAGTCTTAGAGACCTAGTTGCAGCAATTCTCAAGCATTAGGAACAAAATCAACTGTAAGTTTAAAAGTAAAGAAGTGGTAACATGATCATTACTAGGGAAGAGAGAATTTCTATGGTTAAGGTAATCATGTTCAAAAGTTTGACCTCAGCCCTGCAGACAGAGAAATCTGCCTAAGCAAATGAACTCCCACAAGTATTCAATCCAAAGTATCTCAAATTTTTCCACTAAAGCAACCCTAACAATAAAGGGCACGTGTATAAGCCGAGAACTGGGAGTGTAGCTTTAAGTAGCTTGCTTGAAGTATAAAATTTCCCGTTTTAGCTTAAAAAGTTATATACCTAAATTTTTTTCCTAAATGAGTGAAAGTGTACAAGTTGTATTACATTCTTCCACTGGCACTGAAAAACCTGGCCCATGTTGTATATGCCTGAGGGTGTCTGGGATGACATTATGAGGAACACAAATGTCTATCTCACTTCTCTGATCATTTTGCTACTTTTCAACTCCAAAAAGATCACTAGGGTACCTGGACAGAGATCTATCCTTACTGGTCCACAGGACTCCTACTGTTTCTCTTAACCCTGGCACAGAAGAGTTGTGTATAAAGTAGCAATGATGAAGGGGATTGTACAAATGTATAATTTATTATTTTATTATCATCATCATCATCATCATCATCATCATCATCATCATCATCATTATGCCTATCAAGTTAAAAAGTCTTAACAGAATGACTGTGCTTCTATACGATATTTTCTATAAGCAGGAATCTGTATTTTAGTCACGGAAATGTGTTTTCAGAGAATAAACAGTTCCAGAGAAGAAAGTAAAAACTTTTGGTAAGAATAGGCTAAGTCTAGTATTATCCAGGTGTGGGAATAGTACTCTACCCTCCAGACTTTCTATTGTGTATTTTAGCTTCAGTAATTTTAGGAACTCATAACCCCTCACAAACAACAATATTCTATCCAGTTTTCTAATACTTTCTCTGAACTCCTCATGCCAAACTTCTTGTTTACAAAAGAATTGCCCTATTGTGTTTAAGAACTTATCAGAATTGATTAATAGAAGCCAAGTAGTTGAAACAAACATATTTTTAGGGTTTAGGTTTTATAATACTTTAAGTAATATAAAGTGATTTTGGTGTTTTATCCATTCTGTAAACTCAAAATTGTACTTGTTGGGTTTACTTTTAGTAAGAAATACCTATGATAGATACTTAACAACGTGGGTATACTTTATAAGGATCCTGATGTCTTTGGCTTACCTGAACCAGTGTTTGTCCTTCAGCTCTCGAACTCCTCACCAAGTGGTTATTCGTTGATCCTAGGAATGAATGTTGCTGTCTACTATCTGTCTTGCTCACGTTCTGGTTGTTGTGGAAACTTCCTGCTTCTTGATATCCGCTGTCGGAATAAGAATTCATTTGTGTTGAACTTCTGGAATTACCCAGTGATCCTGCAGGAATGAAACCAGCAGGAAATCTATTTATTATACACTTCTGATGCTCATGTTCAAAATGGAAATATTAAAAGCAAGTATAATACTTAAAATGAATACGACAGACCCTCACTTTCATGGAGAGATGTCTGTTCTGGTGAATAGAGGGTCCCTTGTTCTGGCTCTGCCCTGATGAGATAGTTGTTGGGGTGGACAGTGTCAGAAACTCTAGGTTTGCTTACACCAGTATTTGGCACATCTGTAAATAGAAAATTCAATCACATTATAATTATTACATAAAAATTTGTTTTAAAAGGCTCAGATGTTTGTCATCTTAATCATGTATATGTTACTATAAGGCTCTATATTTTCATCTTAAAGAGAAGGAAGTTTGATTTATATCTATAAATGAGTTTTACATATTGAGTTTATCATTATATTTTGCTGAATTTCATAAATGCTGATGTCTTGATTACATGGTCAAAATAACTTATGCATTGTATTAGATCAAAATGTGCAAATGGATCTTGTTTCCGCTTAGAAAACTTCTCTCTCAGGTACCTTTCTCCAAGAGGATTTTGAGATAGAATGGGAAAAATGACCAGGTACAGTGGTATCCCAGGTCATGAATGCTTTTGTCTGCAAACACTGTGGCTCCCAAACAGATGCTTTTGGCAAAACTTTGTTTTTGTTTGCAAACTGCGTTGGGTGAAAAACATGACTGTGGCCATCTTTCCCACACAAACACAAATGTGGCATCTTTTCCAAAACCCTAGAACAAATTAAGTTTGTGAATTGAAGTATTCCTGTATTTATAAAGAGGTCCTCCATATCCCAAACTTTAAAAATAAAAGCTTACAACAGTGTTCCTATTGTCTTGGTGGGCTTGGTGATTAAATCTCAGAAGACAGGACACCCTTTCCATGTTACATTTCATGTTACCTACATTCAAAGAATTCTACAAGTCTTCAGAGTTGTAAACTCATCTGATTACTTATTACTTCAGTCTTTTACAGATGAATATAGACAAATCTAACCTGATCATTTTTTCCTTTAACTAAACCTGCCTCTTCCACTACGTTTAATTTTTTTTTTTTTTTAAAGACAGGGTCTCACTATGTAGTCCAGGCTGGCCTACAACTCAAGGCAATCCTCCTGCCTCAAACTCCCAAGTGCTGGGATAACAGCTGTGCACCACCAGACCCAGCCCACTATGTTATTTTCCACTGTACCATTTGTTACCTTGAACTTGAAAAACAAAAAGTAAAATACAAAGAAACAAAGTTTATTGCCTTCCCCCTTCTAACTCAGGATTTTAATGTTATGTATTTAGGTGTTTTAGATCATACTCCCTTTCCCAATTTCTCTCAAATAACCTCTTTTTTTACTATCTAAAAAAAGGTATTCTCTCATGAATATAAATCTTTCTTCCCTCAAATTTAACCTTTATAGTGTTAATTTTTCCCTAAGAATGCTGCTTTACTCTCACCTCAAAGATTTTAAAATTAATCTATGTCACATTCTTAGTTCAGCATACAACCCTAAGGATTTCAGTATCTTCGTTAGTCTTTCTTCCTAGCTTTCCTTCTGTAGGGTTCCACTTCATGTCACGCTCTAGGAATGTAGTATAAGACAAGGTGTGTGTGTTTCCATGTGCATGTATATGTTTGGCAGAAAAGGGAGCAGTAAAAATAGCCTCCAAAAATTAACATCAAAGCAGCTCCATTAACTACAGGAAGCAGCTGTTCCTTTCCGTATAGCACTTATAGTCTTTCTGTATTTAGAATATAGGCTCAAGAAGGACAGAGACCTTTATCTGGTTTGTTTACTGTTACATCCTCAGTGCTTAGGGTGGCACGTTATATTCACGAGATGCTCTGTAAATATTTGTTGAACAAACACATTCTTGGTAGCAATAGCTTTATTTGGTGCTGATTCATGCTGTGGCTTTATCTTATTGGGACCAATATGGTTTGGCTATGTGAAGCAAAGTAAAATTTTTAGGCACTGCTTATCAAGTTGATTTAGAAGGTGAATATGAGGTTTCAGGAAGATCTGGGAAATTCCACTGCATTCTAAAACTTTAACTTGATGTCAGATTCAATCTAAGGTTTTGTTTTCAGCTTCTAGAAAGGTATACTGACATTCTTGGTACAGGTTTTTAATGATCTGTCTCCTGGTACATCCTGACAGTATACTAGCTGGTTGAGGTCTGTGACAGTTCTGAATTCTCAGGTCTGGAATTTTAATAAAGATTACAGATACAATATGGTTTCCCTGGTACAAGATGAAACATGATCTGAGTCACTGACAGGCTGATGGTACTAAAAAGTGATCTGCTGCATTTGTAAATTTTCTATTACAAATTTCTAGTACAAATTTTCTATTACAGAGTTTAAAACATTCTTCTATAGCAATTCTTGAAGGAGTTTAAGTATTAGGAAAAATG
This sequence comes from Cuniculus paca, assembly GCA_004365215.1. Taxonomy (NCBI): domain Eukaryota; kingdom Metazoa; phylum Chordata; class Mammalia; order Rodentia; family Cuniculidae; genus Cuniculus; species Cuniculus paca. The sequence continues at coordinate 6,542 of RJWT010054448.1, forward strand.
TCCAGGAAGGGAACATGGGTAAAACAACATGAAAACAGCAGGAAGTTACAGACTGAGACTGTGAGAGATTTAAGTCTTCACAAACAGGCAAAAATGTACTGTCTTTAAAAGAAAAAGATGTTTAAATAGTTCGTGGTTTTAGTTTTAATACAACACAAAATGTGGGACACCAATGCATCAGAGGGTTTGGTTTGCAAACACTAGGTGTCAAGCAGTGTCATGATCTGAAAAAGTATTACCACAGAAACAAAAAAAGGTCAGACATTTATATATGCTACCCTTAAGAAACAAAAAAGGAAAAGAATGAAAAAAAGAAGGAAAGAACAAACCCCATTTATAGCTATTATGTGAATAGAAAAGACACACCCTAAGAGCTATGCCTAAGCAACTGTGGTTTTTCAACCAATGAAACATTTTCTCAGAAACCATGTGACAAGCAATTGTGCTCATTTAAACTCTTCTTTATGAGTGCTCACTTTGGCAGCACAGACACTCAACTCTTCTTCATGAAAGGCTTTTTAAAATAAGTGATTTTAGAGCAAATGCAAACAACGAGATATGCAATTGCACACTGGATGCTTTGATAATAAATTTAACAGAATCAGTATCTCAAAAACAGACAAAAGGAAAAAATTACCCTAAAGGTAATATAAAGACATACGCACTAAATGTTACCACCTGACTCCGTTTCTTTTACTTTTAAATGTAATACTCCAGGAAACATAATACAGAAAGGGACACAAAGATAGAAATAAGAAGTAAATTACTAAATATTCACGTACAAAGAATACAATGTGAAGACCCAAGTAACTGGGTGAGAGAATACGGCAAAGATTTTATGACCCACTTTTTAAATACACAAATTAAGAGTTGTAAAAAATTTATAAAACAGACCATATAAACTATAAATCAACCTATTTCTACACTATACATATGGCCTTTAGTCATTTTTCTAGTTCTATTGTGGAGCACACAAAAAATAAATATTTGCAGAGACCAAAAAATCCTGAACTATCTTATAAATCATTAAAAGAATGTTAAGAGATTCAACTGTGATGTTTTGCTTTTTAAGCTCCATGTATTCATTATATTATTATGCAAGTCTTTTGATGGTTTGAAATACTTATCACAAATTAAAAATAAAGTATAATGTAAGTGTAGTTTTCAAAATTGCTTTAATATTAGCTTCCTTGAAAACTTGTAATTTGCAAATAATATGCACACAGGTATAGATTTATATACATGCAACCTATCTCAGATAAACAGAAAAATCATTTCCTATTGAGTAAATTTTTCCTGATTGTAAAATGGTAAGAGACATATTAATTATGTGTTATTTATACATTATAGTAAAACGAATTTTTAAAAAAAATCTAGTACATGTAATGGAAGAAGACACTAGTCAAATTTAACAGAGAAACAATAGAGGCATATAGTATGGGAATAACCATTTCATGGTTATTATGGTGACTTACAATAAAAAGCTAGCATATTATGATTTAACATGATCAGGACAAGAAATCAAGAGATACTTTATTAAGTAAAAGTGGCAAATGGCATCTACTTCTTTAATTTGTGTACTGAAGAACATATATTACTTAAAGAAAAATCACAAACATGTTTTCTGAGACACCAAAAATATACTCCAGGGCATTTTCAAACATCAATTAGCTTCTTCCCAGAAAATGTGTATCTAAAAATATAGAACTTGAACATGTTTCAAGGCAGAATGAAATCTTCGCCTGTGTTTAAGACTGGGAGATTATTAGAATCATGGGCCTCCTATTTCATCTGAATATTTATATATATATATATATATAGTCAACTAATTTAAAAAAAGAGAAGCTTGCCTCTAAGGAATTATTAGCAGCTAAAAGATAATGTTAGAAAGGTACGAAATTCTGACACATTATCCATCATAAACTCAGAGTAACAGATGAAATACAATGTAGATTATTTTGCATTTTCTGTGATATACTTCCCCAAATGCTCAAAGTGTACATAAAAATGTGCTTAGTAAAAAGTCCTCCTTAAAGAATGTGAAACTATTAAAATGGCTCAGGTTTGTTAGAGACTGTCTTGCTGTTTATATATTGTATCAAAGAATAAAGTTCTGTACTGTGCAAAATCACCATGGAAACAGGGAGCTGGAGATCAGTAAGGAGATTTTTAGTACTATATTCAACCCTGTAACTAGACTTTCACAGTGCAGCATGTTGCAAGCTCCTGGTGAGTGCTCCTTGTCTGGTGCCTGTTCTGAGTTGCTATGGTGCTTAGGGATTTGACCTTATGTAAAGACCGTGTGGTGTGGCTTTTGGTAGGACTCTTGGGATGCTAAGAGCAGATAGTAACCTGCAGATGAAACTCTTTGACAGTTTCTCCTAATCCTGGCCTGTGAGTTCAGGTTATGCAATCAAACTGAAAAGGGCAATACTTTCTGAAAACTTCCTGTTGATCATAGGACTCTCACTTCCTCCAGGACCATAGGCTCAGAAGGGAGTCTACTCTCCACGAGATGCAGAATATGCCAGTACTTCCTATGGCTGAGAAGTAAAGCACTTGGCCAAGTTCTGGAAAAGGACCTGGGAGACAGATGACTGCAAAAACACTGCTCCTTTTGGGACTTTCTGTAATGCACAAGATGTATTTCTATAGCAGGTAATCTAATTATCAGCGGGAATGAGGTCACTGAGAATACTGTTTCATAGTCAAAATGTAAATGGATGAAAACATGAAGCATAAAATCTTTTTTTGGTACATAGGAGAAAATGGATACTGACTTAATATTAGATACTTGAAATTCATTAACTCAGACAAACTATTTACATGTGGTTATCCTTTAAAATTTTTTTGTTTCAGAAAATATGATCTCTTTTAAAAGATAGATTTTAAATGGAAGAAAAGACATAAGCAAAGGGCAGAAGGCAATGTTTTTTTGAAACTATTTCTATTATCTTCTTTTATTTTTGGTGCCAGGGATCGAACTTACAACCTCGCACTTGCCAGACAGGTGCTTATGCCACTGAGCTAAATCCCCAGCCCTAACCTTTAAATGTCAATAATGGCTCTAAAAATTTACTTATCTAGAAAATACGTGAAAAGCCTTGAAAAACAAAAATCACTCATGAAATATCTGTTAGTTTGCTTTAAATCTTGCTGTACAAATCAACTAGCATGTCTTGAAGTACACTGTAAAAGCTTATCTACCTGGGTCCAAGTACAGTGGTAGCTGCATAAACTGGTATCATAGTGTTTTTATGTCTACAATGACAAATCTAGAAAGTTTTTCGTTTTGTGTATCACTAGAGAGATGCCTTGTTCACAAATATTTAAAAATTTCTGAATTCTATTAAGAATATAAAGCCACTAAAATAATTTTCAGAAAAAAACTATGAATTTCTATAGTTATATCAAAATAAGTTTTAAAATTGTTTTAGTTTGGATTTCTATTAAAGACAGTTATCATATCTATCGTAAAATCATATATTTTATAACTATAAAAAGCTAAAACATACATAAAACCAAGAAAACAGAACAATGAAAAGAAACAGGTCAAACAAATTTTCCAACACCAAGTTTAACAGATATGTGTTCTAAATGGCCACAGGGTTCTTGTTTCCTATAAAGAAAGTTGAGAAGTAAAGGATTCATTGTTTTGGAAGAAGTCATTAGACTATGGGAAATATAATTAAATGCTCAAGTCATAATAAATATTTTCAAAGACACGTTATATTCCTTTTAAAAA
>RJWT010054449.1:0-10281 GCA_004365215.1 Cuniculus paca
TTCTCCATGGGATTACAATTATAAACCTTCCTGAACCACAGCAAGGATGGGAAAGTGTTCTTTATTGTAAGGAGGACAAGGACCAGCTGAAGCAGAAGCCTGGAAAGTTCTCGGGGTAACTGGTCAGAGAACACATCCAGAAATGGGGAAAGGGTGGAGAACAAAGGCAGGAACACAGGAATCACTGAGGGTGGGAAGGGTAGCTGGGAGTCAAAGGGAATGGAAGGGTACACTCAAGAAAAGCTGGCAGAATGCTTTATAGCATTCTTGTACTGTATTAGCAAACTATTACTGCCGTTGAGAAGTTTTAAATTTCCACTTCTTGGCCCTTAGGCAAAGAGCAAGTGTAATGTCTGTTCTTATCAGTTTAATGTCCAGTACATCTGCTACTGAGGACAACATAGCAAAGGGAATTTTGGAGCTGGGAGGCGGAAGAGAAGCTAGCTTCATTCACTCCTTGTCTTGACCTAGTTGCAGTATCTCCAGGAATGGCCATTGGGGAAAGTAAAGGGCCATAAAGGTCAGTGGAAAAAGAAAAAACAAAACAAAACAAAAAAAACACTCCACATCAGCATGTCTAACTTAAGACTGAAGAAATTAAGTTAACTGGAAACTTTTTTCCAAATTCATTCATGAATACTGTAGAAGAAGAAAGGAAAAAATATGAGCTCCAACTTTCTCTGAACTAGGGAATAGAATTCACACTCACTCTAAGGTCAGACCGCAGAGATGTGGTAACCAAGTTCTTCACAGTGCTGTATTTTTGAGAGACCTGCTGAAGCAATCTCCTCCTTCCACAAGACCTTGATGGCTTCATTTTTATATTTATTATGTGGGGAAAGGGAGGTAGCACTGAAGCTCCACTTTTATTCTAAAGAATGAGTTTGAATTCTGTTTTTTTTTTTTTTTTTTTTGGTACCAGGGATTGAACTCATGACCTCTCGCTTGCCAGGTAGGTGCTTACGCCACTGAGCTAAATCCTCAGCCCCTCTTCTAAAGAATGAAACAATAAATGTGATGTTATTTTATTTGCTTTAGGATCCTTACTTTTCTGAGGCCTTTAAAAAGGATGGAGTGGTAGTGAACATAATACCAAACAGGTTAAACAAAATAGCAAACCTTTTTATTTTCCTTTTTAAAACTGTTAAGATGTAAACACATAAAAATTACGAGTCATAGATCACAATATTCAAGAGTAAGATCATACCAAAATCTCAATAGGGTTTTGCTGATATCATAGAGTAAGTGGTCAGGAAGGTCACTGATGGCCTTGTTGCCTGCGAGCTTAGCCATGCAGGATCTGTTCTCCAGGGCCAGCTACAGTCACACTAGGTGTGTTTTCCTTACCTGCCTCCAGTCTTTGGCTGCCTTCTACTTCTAAAGTTAACTTCTTGGCTCCTTTGCCAGGCTTTTAGATTCTGGAGGTAGCATGAAAACACTTCTAAAATTTGAGAGTCCTTAAACATAAACAAAGGGAGGTGGTTTTCTATCAATGATATCCTGCCACTTGCTGTCCAGAAATTTTTTCATAGTTAAAATTACTTCTTCTGATGCATTGTTGACTGTGTACAAAATAGAAGCAACAGTTTTATTACATTGATTTGTAATGAAATTATGTCAGAGAAACACAATCAAATGAGATAATACATGTAAAGTGCCTGGCAAAAAAGGCTGAAACATAGTAAGTGTTCATTAAATGTTAGACTCTTCTACTTGCTCGTAGAGGTCTTGAAGCATAGAGAATGAAAGTACTCTGTAACATATGTGCAGCTAGATGTTATTACATTTGAAGTTTGTTCCCTTATCAAGCAGCAGTCATTTTATTGTATGACTTGAGTGCACTGAAACTTTAACTTAGCACATGAATAAAGAAAAACATGTAGTTAACTAGTCTTATTGGAATACATTAAACAATTTAAGGGTTAATTTGAAACAAAGACAAAAATAGATGAAATTTACTTATTTTTGAGTTAATGGTTGCCAGAATTAATCAAGTCACAAATGTGCATAATTTCTTTTTTTTTAAACTGGAATTTTTAAATGCTTATTCTTAGCAGTTCTGTAATATTAATTTCATGCTAAATGAGTCATTATTAAATGCTTATGAGGAAAACTATTTTTAAGCCATGTGCTCATTTAAAAAATGTAACATTATTTTCTGCAGTAAAAATGTGCTAGATCAGTTACAACACACCGTGACTGGTGGGATGTATGCTCTAAATAAGAATACATTTTTTTGCTTGGCTAAAGAAAACTGAAATAAAACTGGCTTAATGTTGTTTTGAAACAGGGTGTTTGTATTATTGCTCAACGGAGAAAGGACAGATTTTTGTTTTCTGCAAATTATATGTTAGAGACTCACAGGGTTGTTTCTCTCTCTCTCTTTTTTAGGGTGTAACAATGGTACATACATTGTGTATTATCATCCCTAAGTCATTCCCAGGGCACAAGATATCTGCATTCAATTGTCTGAACAATACCAGCACAAATCTTTTTCTTCAGCAAACTCAGAGAAATTAGTAATATAGCTATCTTAACTATTTTTTATATACATACACATATACATATATTTTTCCTTTCAACTTGTCACACTAATGAAACAATACGATGTTTACACATATGTGTCTTATTTCACTAATGAGTATGTTCTCCAGGTGCATCTATTTACCTATAAAAGTGTACAGTTTATCATTTGTTATGGCCAAGTAGTACTCCATTGTGTAAAAATACCACATTTTAAAAAATCCATTCTCAGTCAATGGTGTTTAGGTTGATTCCAAGATCTGGCTATTATAAACTGTGCTGCTATAAACATGGGTGCACATATACCACTGTGATATGATGTTTTCAATTCTTTTGGGAAGATACCCAGAAGGGGAATAGCTGGGTTGAATAGGACCTCCAGTCCTAGTTTTTTGAGGAATCTCCGCACTGATTTCCACAGTGGTTGCACCAGTCTGCCTTCCCACCTACAGTGAAGAAGAGTTCCTTTTTCCCCACAGCCCCTCCAGCATTTGTTATGGGTTGATTTCTTGATGGTAGCCATTCTTTCTGGGGTGAGGTGGAATCTCAGTGTTGTTTTAATTTGCATATCTTGAATGACCAGTGATGTTGAACATTTTTTCACATAGTTATTTGCTGTTTGTATTTCTTCATCCGAGAAGTGTGTATTTATCTCAGATGCCCATTTTTGGATTGGGTCTTTAAATGTGGGAGGACTGATCTTTTTGAGATTTTTAAATATATGGTCTTGATAGTAATCCTTTGTCTGAGACACAGCTGGCAAACATTTTCTCCCATGTTGTGGGTTGTGTCTTCACTCAGTTGGTGGTTTCTCTTGCTGTGCAAAAGCTTTTCAGTATGGTGAAATCCCATTTGTGGATTCTTTGTGATAGTTCTTGTGGGATCTGGGTTTTGTTCATAAAGTCTTTGCCTACATCAATGTCTTCAAGAGTTTTACCAACTCTACCTTCCAGCAGATTTAATGTTTCTGTTTTAATATTAAAATCTTTGATCCATTCTGATTTTAGCTTAGTACATGGTGAAAGCTACGGGTCCAGTTTTAATCTCGGCATGTGTAGAGCCAGTTTTTCCAGGATCATTTATTAAAGAGACTATCTTTCTACCAGTGAATGTTTTGGGCACCTTTGTCAAAGATAAGGTGACTTAGTGTGTCTGCAGTTGTTTCTGCATCTTCTAATCTATTCCATTGATCTTTGGGTCTTTTTTTTTTTTTGCCAGAACCACACTGTTTTTATCACAGCAGCTTTGTAATATAATTCAGTGAGGAAATGTGATGTCCCCATCTTGTCTTTGTTGCTCAGGATTACCTTTGCTATTCTAGGTCTCTTCTGGTTGAAGAGGAATTTTAGGATTGTTTTCTCTAATTCTGTGAGATATACTATTGGAATTTTGATTGGGATTGCATTCAATCTGTATAACAGTTTTGGAAGTATGGCCATTTTCACTATATTGATTCTTCCTACCCAAGAGCACAGGATATCTCTCCATTTTTCATTTTCTTTTTCTTTTCTTTCTTTCTTTTTTTTTTTTTTTTTTTTTTTTTTTTTTTTTTTTTTTTTTTTTTTTTTTTTTTTTTTTTTTTTGGCACCGGGTATTGAACTCATGACCTCACACTTGCCAGGCAGGCGCTTAAGCCATGAGCTAAATCTCCAGCCCTTGTCTTTTTGAGACAGGGTCTCACTATGCCATTCAGGCTGGTCTTGAGCTCACTTTGTAGCCCAGGTTGGTCTCAAACTTGCAATGATTCTCCTGTCTCAGCCTTCTGAGTGCTGGGATTACAGGTGCGTGCCACCAGGCCCAGCTCTATTTTCTAATATTCTCCTCAATCTCCTTTTTCAGAGTAGTGTAGTTTTCAATGTAGAGGTCTTTTACATCCTTTGTTAGATTGATTCCTAGGTGTTTCATTTTTTGGGATGCTATTGTAAAAGGTATTGTTTCCCTGATTTCTTTCTCAGTGAGTTTGTTATTTGTGTGCAAGAAGGCTATTGATTTGTGAGTGTTGATTTTGTAGCCAGCTACGTTACTGAATTTTCTTATTAATCTAGAAGTCTTTGGGTGGAGTTTTTGGGATCTTCTAAGTAGAGTATTGTGTCATCCGCAAATAACGATAGTTTAACTTCTTCCTTACCTATCTTTATTCCTTTTGTTTCTTTCTCTTGTCTAATTGCTCCAGCTAAAATTTCTAAGACTATGTTAAATACAAGTGGAGACAGTGGACATCCTTGTCTTGTTCCCAATTTTAGAGTGACAGCTTTCAGTTTTTGTCCATTTAGTATGATGTTAGCTGTTGGTTTGTCATAGATGGCCTTTATCAGATTGAGATAAAGACCATCTATTCCAATTTTCTGTAGGGTTTTTTTTTTTATCATGAGTGGGTGCTGGACTTTGTCAGTAGCTTTTTCTGCATCTATTGAGATGATATGATTTTTGTCCTTGGCTCAGTTAATATAGTGTATTGCATTTATGGATTTATGTATGTTGAACCATCCCTGCATCCCTGGGATGTATCCCACTTGATCATGGTGCACAATCTTTTTGATGATTTGCTGCAGTCTAATGCCAGTATCTTATTGAGGATTTTTGCATCAGTGTTCATTAGGGAGATTGGCCTGTAATTCTCTTTCTTAGTTGGGTCCTTCTCTGGTTTTGAAATCAGAGTATTGCTTGCTTCCGGTAATGAATTTGGGAGTATTGCTTCCCTTTCAATTTCATTAAAGAATTAGAGAAGTAGTGGTGTTAGGTCTTCCCCAAATTTCTTGTAGAATTCTGCAGTGACTCCATCAGGTTTAGCCTGCTCTTCTTTTTCTAGACGTTTGAGGTTCAACATTAAATTGCTTATATGTGCTTGCTCTGTTTCCCTGATATGAGTATGTACTGCTATAAATTTCCCTCTTAAGACTGCTTTCATTGTGTCCCACAAGTTCCAGTATGTTATATTGTCATTATCATTCAACTGTAAAAACTGTCTAATTTCTTCTTTAATTTCATCTGTGTCCTATTAGTTGTTCAGTAGGGTGGTATTTAATTTCCATGTGTTTATGAAGTTCTTGTGGTTTCCTTTGGCATGGATTTCCAATTTCATTGCACTGTGGTCTGATAGTATGCATGGGATAATTTCAATTCCTTAACATTTACTAAAGCATGTTCTATGAAGCAGTATATGGTCTAATTTGGAGGTCGTCCCATGTGCAGCTGAGAAGAATGTGTATTCTGATGTTGTGGGGTGGAACACTCGATAGACATCTACTGAGTCCATTTGCTTAAAAGTTTGATTTAGTTCTAATATTTCAATAATGATTTTTTATCTAATGGATCTGTCTTTTTATGACAATGGGGTATTGAGGTCTCCCAATACAATTGTATTAGGGCTTATTTGATTTTTCATATCCATTAGTAATTGTTTTATATAGCTGGGTATACTGGTATTTGTTGCATATATATTTATGATTGTTATCTCTTCCTCTTGGATTGTTCCCTTTACGAGGATGTAGTGACCTTCTTTATATCTCTTAATCAGTCTTGGCTTGAAATTCACTTTATCTGTAAATAGAATAGCTACCCCTGCTTTTTTCTGGATTCTTGTTGCATGAATTATTGTTTTCCATCCTTTGACTTTTAGTCTATGAATTTCTTTTTGAATTAAATGTGTTTCTTGTATGTAGCATATTGTTGGATCTTACTTCTTGATCCATTCTTCCAGTCTGTGTCTTCTGACTGGTGAATGAGACCACTAACATTGATGGTTAAAACTGATATGTATTGACTTATCCTTGTCATGTTATTTTCCTGTTGTTGGTTCTCTCCCCGCTTTTTTTTCCTTTCCTCTAATTGTTTGCCTTTCCTGGTGGATTCCTTCTGTTGGTGTTCATGGAGCTGTACTCCTTGTTATCTCTTTCTAGAATATCCTTCAGAACATTTTGGAGTGCCTGGTTTGATGGTCATAATTTTCCTCAGGTGTTCTTTGTCATGGAAGTATCTTATTTCTCCATTAATTTTGAAAGTTAGTTTTGTGGTGTACATCAATCTGGGTTGAAAGTTGTTTTCCTTAGAACTTGGAGTACTTCACTCCAAGCTCTCCTTGACTTGCAAGTTTGTGCTGAGAAGTCAGTTGTGATTCTGATGGGCTTTCCTTTATAAGTGATTTGTTTCTTTTTCCTAACAGCTTTTAAGATTCTATTCTTGTGTTGAATTTCTGGAATCTTGACTATGATGTGCCTGGCTATAGATTTTTTTTGATCTTTGCTAATTGGAGTTCTATATGCCTCACTTATTTGTATGTCAAATTCTTTTTCTCTACCAGGAAAGTTTTCTGTCACGATGTCGGTGAACATGTTTTTAATGTGATTTGTGATATCTCCTGCTTGTTCACTGATTCCAATTAATCTTATGTTATTCTTCTTTGTCTCATCTAGTAGCTGCTGTATTGATTTCTCATGGTCCCTTGCTAGTTTTGAGAAATCTTTCTTTTCCTGGTAGCTAATTGCAGGCCTGTCTTTATATCTGAGATCCTGTCCTCACATTGGCCTAATCTGCTTCAAATACTTTCAATGGAGTTTTTATTCTCTGGATATCTGCTTGAATCAGTTTTATGGATTTCATTTCTTTTTGTCTTAGTTAACTTTTCTCTCATTGTTGAGACAAAATACCTGACACCCAAAGTGAAGGAAAAAGAGGTTTATTTCTTACAGTTTTGGAGGTTTCAGTCCATACTCAGCTGGCTCCAAGGCAGGGTGGCGTGGCTGAGGGGCAGCTGTTCATGGCAGCTGCAAGCAGCAAGAGCGAACCACGCCAAAAAGGGAAAAATATGCCCCCATTCCAACCTTACACTGTATGTCAGCTCCACCCCTGGGCGGGTGCAGAACTCACACCACCAATCCCAGCACTAGACAATGAGTCAATCACAAATACTGGATTCAGCCACTTCCAGACTACATGAGGCTTGGGGGAGCCATCTATGTACAAACTATAACAATTTCCTATGCTGTGCTTCCATAATTTGCTTAAGCTCATCTTTTTTTTGTCTGTGTCTGCTCTAACATCGCTGAGCATGGTGTGTATTTTGGTAATCTCTGTAGTTATTTGAGAGATTATTTCTGATTTCATTTTTTCCAGTGCTTCATTCAATTGTTTTGCTGTTTCTACTTCAGAGAGACCTGGTGGGGGGGCTTTCAGATAGTCCCTCCTCATTGGCCCCTTTGGTGAACTGGATGTCTGGGGTTGCAAATTAAGTATCTTCTCATTTCTTTTCTTTTTTTAGTTTAATTCCTGGAGTGATGCTTGTAAGTTGCTTATGGTGGGTTGCTTGATTGGTGATATTTAGGACACTTAGGTGATAATTACTTCTCTGAGGTATCTTTAGGTGTAGCTGGTTTTTGAGTTTTGAGTCTGTTGGAAGATCTTACCTCTTCAGTTTGTTGGAGATGAGAAGTTGTTGCTCATTTGGCCTAGTCCCTGGTTCTTTAGCACTGTGCCACAGAATTTTCTATGAACCTTAGTTAATCTTAGTCATCGATTATCAGGGCCAATAGCTATATAGAACAATTATGTCAATTTTGGCTCTAGTGGTACCAATAGCATGAAACACAGCCTATAAAACAACAAACTGAGCTAACCCTTAATTTGCAACTTTTACTCATATGAACTAGATTTGTGATTATATAATAAAATATAAAACAGACCAGATAATTATATGCAAGATGTAAGTCTGTAATGTGTCAATTTTGTCCTTGGGATTAAAATTTAAAATGGATTAAGGAGAAAACAGAGAAGTGGAAAAAGAGGAAGAGATTATTTGGAGGACAAAGATGGATCCTGCCAACTTGGGGAAACTGGTGCAGAGGACTGAAGGAAAAGAGAAGTGGAAGAGACAAAAGGTAGAACAGAACAGAACCACACCCACAAAGAGATTAGGAACCACTCTCACACTCATAAAAAAAAACAATGAAAGAGAAAGAAAAATATAAAACAAACTGAATAAAACAAAACAAAGAAGAAAAGAAAAACAAACAAACAACAAAAAAACCCCAAACAGTCTACTTCCAGGATTCTCTCTGGGTCCACTAGTAGACAGCCTGTGGAGACAGAGTCCCAAACTGTGCCACTGTGTCCCAGCAAGCCAGCCATTGCTTTATGGTGGGGTAGTAGATAACCTTAGCAGGCCTACCCCGAGACTGGACCCATTGGGCTTGCCACAGTCCAAGCAATTTGCACAGCTCTGTGCCCAGCTAGGAGCTGCTGGAGGAAGTCGGCAGCAGTTCTGGTTCTGAGTTTATCTGGCCCGACTCCAAAATGGCTCCCTGCCAATCGCTGTCTCCTGTGGGAGGACTGAGTCCTCTGTACTCACTGCCAGCCAGTGCAGTCCTCCACATTCACTGCTTCCCTCCACTGCCAAGTCTTTCTGCAGAGGCCTCTGGAGCTGCTAGAGGCCACCGTGACCGTGACCGTGTGTCCCCAGGTTGCAACAGCTCCTCTCGTGCAGGGAGTCTGGCTCTGGGTGAAGGTTCTGCCAGCTACCGCCTTCTTCTTCATTGAAAATTTTCTTTTTACTCTCTCTGTAGGCTTCAATTCACACTTCAGATTCTTCCTGGGTCCCTTCCCTGCTTCTTGTCTTCTTGTGATGCTATATTCCAGCTTCTGTATGATGACTCTCAGAGAGGCTGTTTTCTCTGCTGCTTAGTGCTCCACCATCTTCCCAGAAGTCTCGACAGGGTTGTTTCTCCATCCTCCAACATTCATGGAACTTTAGTAAGTAGATAAAAGAGTTTCCTGTCTTGTCTCCCATATGGCCTAGGTCCCCTTACATCTTTTTTTTTTTTTAATGAAACTTAGTACTCTCAGCTGGGCATGGTGGCACACTCCTGTAATTCCAGCGCTTGGGAGGCTGAGGCAGGAGGATCATTTCAAGTTTAAGACCAGCCTGGGCTACAGAGTGAGCCCAAGGCAGCCTGAACTGCATAGTGAGACCCTGTTTCAAGAAGACAAAAACAAACAAACACAAAACTTGCTACTCTCTCGCATTTACTGCATTTTAAAAAATATGAATCTATTGATCTATGCTGCAGGAAGTGTAGACGTGGATTAATTAAAGGAAGATTCCCTTTATTACATTAAGCCCCACAGACAGGGTACCTATATCTTTTCAACACAATAACCTCAGAGCCTACTATGCACCTCAGCTTAATTCTGGGACCACAGAGACTTGAAATAACACTAGTTTAAGCAAAATAGAAACATATTTTTCTCTATTGTTTAGAGAGTCCAGAGTTAGTCAAACCCCACAACTCCCATGATTGTTGAGGACTCAGGGACTTTTTCATTGTTTTTGCTCAGCTATCTTCATCCCACAAGTACCACCCTTGAAGGTATTTGATGATCTAAGACTGCTGAGTCACATGGCCACCCTGTGTGAGGCAGCTTTCTGGTTCTGTAACAACATACTTAAGATAATTTATAAAGAGGGTCTGGGCATGGTGGCACATGCCTATAACCCCATGTATTGGTTACTTTTTCTCATTGTTGAGACAAAATACCTGATGCCCAAAGTGAAGGAAGGAGAGATTTATTTAGCTTACAGTTTTGGGGGTTTCAGTCCATACTCAGCTGGTTCCAAGACAGGGTGGCATGGTTGAGAGGCAGCCATTCACAGCAGCTGTAAGTGGCAAGGGCGAACCTCGCCAAAGAGGAAAACACACCCCTATTCCGACCTTACATTGTATGTCAGCTCCGCCCCTGGGTAGGTGCAGAACTCACACCGCCAAT
>RJWT010054450.1:0-10283 GCA_004365215.1 Cuniculus paca
CCTTCGACTTCCAGACTTGTTTTACCAAATTGGACTTCCCATAGGCATCTTGAAGTCATTGTACGAACCACTGAAGCTGTAGGTATTCCTATCAGACATTCTCTTTTCTAATATCCCTTACGTCCCTCATCTTTGTCCACCAACACTATCTCTACTTTCTGAACACAAGAAACTGAGAATCACCCTCAGTGGTTCCCTGTCCCATCCCACTAATTCTACTGAATTAGTTACTAATCATCGCTGACTTTTCCTCCAAATGTTCCTCAGTTTCTCACTTTCAACAACGTCCCTACTACTGCTGCCTCAGTCTAGGCCTTCTTGCCTAAGTGGTAGATCAATTGCACAGTTCTGGGTACTGGCTTCCCTCTTCACAGTGCTTCTATGTGGGCAATTTAAGCACAATCTAAACCAAGGAACTCCCCAGCTTAGCTCTTGAATAACTCATTACTAAGAGAGAATGGGCTCAGACATTCTTCAGGGACAAAATTGTTATCTCCATGGAGTTTTATTCTAATCAAAAAAGGACAAAGAAAATAAACAGATAAAAATGAATAAAATATGCAATATGTCATATAAAGGTAAGTGCATGAAGGGTGGGGAGTAGAGTGTTGGAAGGCAGGAAGTGGTCAGCAAATTTTCCAGACAGTGTTTAAGAATGCCTCCCTGAGCTGGGATATTTGACAAAGCCCCGAAGGAAGTGAGGAAGCGAGACAGGATCATATCTGGGGCAAAGAGAATTTCAGAAAGAAGAAATACCAAATGCAAAGAATTTGACATTTTCAAGAAATGAGAAGGAGGCCAACATGGTGAAGAACGTGCAAGTAAAAAAGTAAGGAGATAAGAAATGTGGGTGGTGTGGTAGAGGGAGTGAAAGGAGCAGCAGACAGTGCTACAACTTGTGGCCCTTTGTAAAGATTTTGAGTAAAATAAAGTCATTGGAGGGTCTTGAGTGGAAGAGGAGATGATCTGAATAAAGCTCACAACAACAATGGTTTTCTTAAAAATCCTCCTTAGGAGGCAGCAAGAGAAGCAGGAGCTACAATAAACCAGATAAAAGATGACGGTGGCTTGACCACAGAGTAGTAAGAAATGGTTTATTCTGGATGTACTGGAGTACAGACAAAATGATTTGGTGAGTATTAGTTGAAGGACAGTAGAGGAGACAACTTGACTCCTAAGATTCTGCTCTGTGCAGTCATAGGATGGTGGCTAGCAGTGCATGCTAGGAAAGTCTGCAAAGGTTATCTGAGGAATGGGTAAGAACAGGAGTTCAGATTATTCAAATCAACTTTAAGATGCCTATTATGTATTTAAGTGGAGATGTCAAGTAAGTAGTTTTATCTATCTCTTATGTACACATGAGTTAGAGTTCATGGAAGGATTTCAAGCTAAAGATAAAAATTTTCCAACGCATAGGTAATATTTAAAGCCTCTAGACTGCAGGTGGTGAAGACAGGCAGTCTGAAGACTAAGTCCTCTGCTCAGTAATTGGGGAAGTGTGGAAGAAGTAGCAACACAGAAGACAGCAAGTCCGAAAGGAGGAAAACCAGTACACTGTTGTTTCCTGGCAGCAAACTAAAGAAAACTAAAACAAAATGAAACAAAACAAAAACGATAAAGCAATGTGCAGCATCCTTGAGTTGCATGACAAAGTAAATAACTCTCGAAAGTTCTTCATAGTACTAGGCACAGAGCTTCAGACCTGTAACGCAAGTTGCTTGGGAGGCTGAGACATGAGGATGGTAATTGGAAGTCAGCCTGAACAATACACAAGATCCTGTCTCAAAGTAAAAACCAAAAAGGGCAAAAAGGACTGGATGTAGCTCATTACTACCTGGGTTCAATCCCCAGTATACCCTCACCCCCCCCCACAGAAACTACTGATGAATCAAAAAATGGAAGACAGAGAATTTACAACTAGCTGTATAAAGAGAGACTGCTGTGATCCTGACAAACTGTTTTGGTGAAGTTGAAGAGGCAACCTCTGTTCAGAAAATATAAATAGCTCTTTCCAAGAGTTCCACCAAGTAGGTTCAGAAAAATGGAGCAGTAGATGGAAGGTGAAGTAGTGGTCTTTTAAAAAAATTTTTAAATTTAAAAACAGTATATTTATATGATATTTATAGAAATATATTCCATTACATAACATATTCTAATTTATAGAAATGAGTAATAAAGGGAGATCTTTGTGATTCAGGAGAAAAGGAAATCTGTTGAAACAGTATCTCTGGATAGGCAACAAGGAATGAAATCTGTAAAAATTGAGTACTTAGCTTTGGTTAGGAGCACATACATTCATAATGACAAGTTGAAAGTAGAGCGATTAAAGGGGAGAGCATAGGAAGTTCTTTTCTGCTTCTATTTTCTCAGTGAAATAAGAAATAGAATTATTAACTGATATTTGAGACAGTTGGGAAGGGTACTGGGCTTCATGGTAGGAAAACAAGGAAAAACTTCTGGGTAAAGAAGAACTATATGGACCTAGGAAATAAGATTAGCTATCTTACTTGGCTGAGATTTGGGTTATTGATTTAAACAGAAATAGACTAGCACATTTGAGAATTTTTCTGCAGTTATGTTTAGCTACATAAAAATAAATGTACAATATACAGTGTTGGATGGAACCTGGATTGGAGTCATGTCAGCATGAGCTGTAGTTGAGTTGTACTCTCAAGAGTGTGAAGGCATGATATTAGAATGACAGTGGGATAAGAGCTAAAATCATCAGATGAAGAAGGCAGCATATGAAGTCTATAGAATAATATATAAAAGTACAAATAATTACTAACTTCCAGGTTAATGAAAATTAAAGTAGGTAAGTATATGCAGGGCTAGGGATTTAGCTCAGTGGTATAAGCATCTGCCTGGCAAGTGTGAGGTCATGAGTTTGATCCATGGTGCAGCAAAAAAAAAAGCACTGATTACTGGAGATCTGAATTCATGAAAAGATAATAATAATAAAACTTCTATTTTCCTTCCATGATCCTGCTGACAGTCACTTGACCTTCTTTTGCAAATACCAAAGCATATTTCACATTAATACTGATAACTGAGAATGCGCTTTGTACTATCATGGATGTTTGGGTTTTGATCCAAATTACTATCAAAGATAGCTGTAGGAGTGTGAATAGGGTAGTACTAAAAGCACAAGGGCCTGGAATTCCTCTGTTGAGTCTATTTTACTATACAATAAACTTGTGTTATTCAGGTTTTTAGTCAAATTACGATCTACCTATTTTTGAAACACTAACAACCTTTTGTCTCTTTTAATCAAATATCCACTTGAACTATCCTGCTCAACATGTTTCCAAATGCAAGATGTAGGCAAAGGGGATGGTCACAGATCTTGCATCAGAACAGTCTTGCTCAGCAGTATATTTTGGAAAATACTATGCTTCACAAAGCCATCTTGAACCAAGGATGTAAGTACACATACATTACATCATGTCATGAGAATTAGCAGGCTAGATTCTTTACTGAAAATAAATATGAATACCTTTCATATTTTTATATTTATTGAATTTATCTATTTTTTTTTGGCAACTCTTGAAATGCTCTCTGAAATTTCTTCTATGTATCTGACTCATCTGAGAGCAAGATGACAGTACAGGTTAAATTTGTATAGAGCTCTGAACCCTTCTTTTTGGAATGATCCATGTATTCTTTTTGCTACCAAAAACAGAGTGGTAACCCAGTGCTTCACGGTATAGCCATATAGTTTGCAAATCAGCACTTTAGCGAACATAATTCTTACTTAGAAAGTGCCACAGTTTAGATTCCTCTGAGAATTCAACTTTGTTATGTTCCCAGATTTCTATTTTAGCAATGAACAGCTAGAATTAGAAAGGAATAGTTATTATCAAGATCTGCAGGGCTTTTTGGAAACTGCCTTCTGCCATTACTGCATATACCCAGAATATATGAAAGTTTTTAATGTGAAATTTCTGCATCTCCACTTGTGGTTCAGCACTGAGTGACAACAGAGAAAGAGAAAGATAAGCAGCAGATAAGACAGTGGTGGGAATTCCCACTATTGACTTGGGTACGGAGTGAGGCCAAAAGATTTGGGAGAAATAAGATAAGGCATCATGGAAATAGGGTTTGAGGAATATTTTCTCTTAGTGGAAACTTTAGAAATGTCTGCTGCAACCTTCTTTTATAGAGTTCCTAGTGGGAGAAGGGAGCGTGTGACAGTATGCCTAATTAGGGCTCTCAGTAGAGATGACTGAGAGGATTAGGTTGATTTGGTGGTGTGAGACAGAAACTTCAGCACCCCACATGAGAATGACCTTGGAGTGAAATTTAAAGCTAACATAGACATAGCAAACGGCCATAAAAGCTTTCCAGTACGGAAGCAGATAATAGAAAAGGGTAAGAGAAGGTAGATTTTAGAGAGTGGCTTCAGAGGTGAAAGAAAATAATCTTCAGCAGGCGAGATAGAGAAAAGGAGTTTATGTGATAAAATAAAAAATGCAGAGAAAATGTATTTGAGGAAAAATATGACCTCCATCATTTTATCAAACGGCTGTTCTTCTTACAGCACAGACTCCAAAAAACTTTTTGCCTAGGGAGTGATGATGGCCTCCTTAGGAATAGCCAGCAAACATGTGCAAGAGACAGAGGGAGAAAGTAGGACAGCAAGGAATGGGCAAGATTCAGGATCGACTGGGCCAGATTCATCCAGTGAAAATGTATCTACATTGTCTAAATATAGAAACTTAAAAGAATTTGTGCCTTGACAGTGCTCTAGAGAACAAGCATAAGTGCATCTTCCTTTCTGCTTAGCGAATGAAAGCTTTTTAGTTTGTTCTGTTGTCAACAGGAACAATATGAACACATTTCAGTTCACATTTGTGTGAAACATAAAGCAAGTTAGAACAGCTAGAATTTATTTGTCCCAGGAAGACAATGACTCTTAGCTAAACTCTTGGCACTTAATTGAGCTGTTAAGACTATTCTCACCCTATTGAAAATATATTGTCCACTCTGTTCCCTTTAATTTTTCTTTCTCCCACAGGACTCCATCATAATTCATCCATAGGCTTACTGAGATATTGAACTGCTCTCTAAAATCAGGTCTTACTTATCATAATATTCTAAAATGTCAAAGTAACATTTTGCCTCCTTTCATTTGGTATCCATTTCTTTCTTTTTTCTGCATTGTCATTCATGGTAACAAAGTGACAGATTTTTATCAATGTCCTTGTTCTTACCTTCATAAAATCATTAACAATGATCAAAATGGTCTGGGAAGAAAGTTTATCATTTTACTACACCTTAAATTCTCTGCTAAAGCCAAGGTTATTAAACCACATCTACATATATAATGGCAATTCAATTACTAAAGATTTTTAAAAGGCTTCCTGCTCTAATATGCTGATTCTTTAGTGAGGAGTGAAAGACTACAGGAAAACCATGAGGTGGGCTGGTAGTTTTTTTCTCTCCACATTTCCAAGGTCACTTTGATGATTATCTCTAGGCATCAGTACAAATGTGAAAGGCTTCATCGTCTGTGCTGTATGGATTACGGCAAGACTGAAAGCCCCTTAAAGCTGCCCTACAATGAATCTTCATTGTACTCGAGACCCTGGATGGCCTTGTAAGTGTTTGCAGGAATAGAAAAAAATACAGTTTCTATCTTCCTGCCTTGCTAGAGTGTGTTGTATTTTCCACTCTTTCTATTCTTCCCAATTGGGGTGCTGGTGAAAAGATGTGTTTTTATCAATTTTGTGGAGATTTAAATGTAATAACAAACAATCATAACAGTTTATTAAGCATAACAATGTTATTTGTAATTGAGAGGAACCACAGTTAGGTTTAAGTAAGGGTGGAGTCAACACGTAGGGGTATGTTCCTTAGTCAATCAAAAATTCAACTGAACGCAGATGTTTTCTATGATGGAGAAGCTAAATTCTTTGTCAACCTAATTTGGTAAGCAGATAATTGTTATTAGAATTGTTATACGTTTGAATTAGTTAACTATAGGTGTAAACTTTCAAATTGGTCCCTTAAATGTAAATTTGCCTCTATTACCCTTACGTTCAACTGTTCCAATAAGTCAATAGATTTTAGCTTGTGAATCTTGGAAAAGTTATATTTTCATATTGGAATATGATAATTTCTAGTCCTTACTGGATTTCATAGAATTCAGAGGTTTATAATATAATTCTGTTAGCACAGATTATAAATAAAGTCACCTTCACAATATGAATCACTAACTCAAAAGTGTGCCTTCAGGATTTTTCAAGGTAATCTCAATATAGCTAAGAGTAGATTAAGTAGGCAGATTTAAAGCATTCAAGAACCCAAAAGTAGATTCTCCCAAGTAAGACATAATAGTCTTTACTATTTAAAAAAAAATAGACATTACCACAGAAAAACAATTAAGTTAAAAGGATTGGAAGGTAAGCAAGGAAAAAATAATTTTAAATGTTAATTTTTCCACCATTCAGACCAGAATAGAAAGTCCTAAAGGGGTTCTGAAAATGGCATGAATAGGGATTGTACTAATTCTGACACAATTCTGGGTAAACATTCTGTTTAAAGACTATTCTGTCAGCAGCAGATTTTTTACAGAAATAGTGAGATAAGCAGAAATACGTCACTTCATAAAGAATTAAGGGATTCCTGGTAGACTTTTTTGTGTTTGCTCATGGTTACATGTCTCTTATTAAATTTTTGGAAATAATGACTTCTAAACAACTTAGACATCTCTTGCTTGCTAATAACAAGTGTTATGAACTAGGGAAGTTTTATGTCACAACAGTTAAAAAGAAATCTTGTTTGCTATCTTAGTGATGAAACTAAGACTTCTGGATCTAAACGAATAAGTTGAAATAAATGTTCTTTCCTGTATTAGTCTACAACAAGATACTTTCAAGGACTATAACGAACAAGTCTACTTCAATTCTAATTAAGGAGAAGTGAAGTATCGATTAAAATTTGATAATTAAAACTTCAGAATAAAACTCCAATCATATTAAAGCCCCTAACATTATGTTTTATCCATGATACTTTAGGAAAAGTAAATTTCTGATTATTCATAGTACATATTTTGTAAGAAATTTTACCTTATTAATTCTTTTTCATGTATGTTTGTGATGCATAATAATTAATCTTTTTGATTTGGTACTTTGGCATTGTCTATCCAAAATTATTTCAATGCACAAATTTTTTAACCAGTAATTTCACATCTAAGAAGATATTGTCTAGAAAAGTAAAGTTGTTTGTTTTTACAATATTTGTAATACTAAATTTTGAAAAGAATTCCAGTGTCCTTTCATTTGCAAATAATTAAATGAGTAATGACATTCGTATGATTTGTGAGGCTATGTAGATGTAAATGAAAATGGATAAGTTTTTCAGTATGTTGCAAAACAGAAAGAATATCAAGATAGATTTTTTTTTTGTACTGTACACAGAAAAAGGCTTAGGGAGAATCATACCAAATTAAAACTGTTTACCAATTAGAAGAGTACGTTTGAGAGAGATATGGAAGAAATTTTCACTTTTTGCTTAATATATTTAATACTATTTGAAAATATTTTTACAATATTTGCTAATGTACTTCAAATTTTTTGTTGTTGTTGTTTTTAGTACCGGGGATTGAACTCACGACCTCACGCTTGCCAGGCAGGCATTTGTGCCACTGAACTAAATCCCCAGCCCCATGTACTTCAAATTTAAAAAGAAAATCAGAGCAGAGTTAAACCTGACTTGAATTCCAAATAAGCTGGAATTTCATCATTTTAAGAAAGTATAAAGTATGAATAATTCAATATCTAAAGTTTTTCAGACTCCCAAATTATGAATAGTTTTTAATATTGTAAATTCTTCCTTCCCCGCAGTAGTAAAGATAGGTATTTTACCTTCTCCATAATTAAAAAAAAAATCTGTCCAGGCACAGTGGCATACACCTGTAATAAGGCTAGCAATTTGGGAGCCTAAGAGAAGAAGATCCCAAGTTTGAGGTCAGCCTGGGCAGCACAGTGAGACCCTGTCTCAAAAAACAAAAGCAGAAAAAAACTGAAAAATCTGCTTATATATTATGTCACTTGAGAAAAATTCTCTGAACTCATTCAAATATGGTCTATATTTTTTCAAATGACTATTAATTAAAAATCTCTTTAAACCAAGAAAAAACTTAGAAAACAGTTCTAAATTTATGTAGCAAAAAATTATTTCAAATGAATATAATTCAAAGAAAACCCTGTATTCGTTTTTTGGGTAAGATTTGTATGCAAGGTATCAGCATTGCAGGACAGATCTGTGGCACAGAATGCTGAAGAACAAGGTTAGAGGATTATATAGACCCAGGCTGAATCCATGTCTTCCATTTCATTTTGTGATTTCAGGTGAGGCTATTAACTTCTCAGAGCCTCAGTTTCCTCATCTATAATACAGAGCTAAAAATACATATTATATTACACAAATATCATGCCCCCAAAATAGTAGTCATCCACTACCCATTTATGTTTTGGTTTAGAATTAAAAAATACTTAACAAATCACTCCAGGTGAATTATTTTTCAAATATCGTGTTTCACATAAAACCACAAATTTCAGCATCTCGGATCCATTTGTTTCTTTAGCATCAATAATGTTTATGCTTTAATTTGAAAACTAATGTTCGATATGCTAAGTTCAAGAATCACAGATATACAAAGTAATGACAATATCTTTTTCACCTAATCAGTCAAGTAGTTATTAAGTACTTATTTAATACGCCAGGACTTGTCCTCGCTAATAGGTACACAGGTTATATGATACAGATATGATCCCAATCTTTGTGGCTCCTATTAAGAATTCATAATCTAGAAAAGAATAAAAATATAAAGAATTGAAAAAAATCATAACCCTCAAATTCACAGATCCAATCCAAAAATTAGCAGCTGAGATGAATACACACTTGTCAGATGAAGAAATACAAATGGCAAACAAATATATGAAAAAATGTTCAGCATCATTGGTCATCCGAGAAATGCAAATTAAAACAACACTGAGATTTCATCATAATGAATGACTAATATGAAGAAATCAACCAACAACAAATGCTGCAGGGACTATGGGGAAAAAGGAACCCTTCTCTACAGTTGGTGGGAGTGTAGACTGGTACAACCATTGTGGAAGTCGGGGTGGGAGATTCCTCCAAAAACTAGGATTAGTGGTCCCATTCAGCCCAGCTATTTCCCCTTCTGGGTATTTTCCCAGAAGAATGAAAATATCATACGACAGTGATATATGTCCACCCATGTTTACAGTGGCACAATTTGTAATAGCTAAATCCTGGAAACCTCCCAAATGACCATCAACCGAGGATGAATAAAAAAGATGTGGTATTTTTACATAATGGAGTACTACTCAGCTATAAAGAAGGACAGACTCCATGCTTTTATAGGTAAATGGATGTAGCTAGAGACCATGCTCGTAAGTGAAATAAATCAAACACACGTGTGTAAGCATCATCTTGTCTCCCTAGGGTAAGAAACTAAAAGAGTAAGATACAAAATTTGCAACAGACATTGAGAAAGGGAAAAGATACTGCTTATAAGGAAAGAACAACTGGAATGAGAGAAAGGAGAAATAAAGGAAGGGAAAAGAAAAAATATATATATATACAAGATAGCTAACATAATTATGCTACTAATTTCTTTTAGTTCACGGAAGGGCTTGGTTGGTGCTTATATTGGTTGATTAATTTTGCAAGCCTATACCTTGTAATTTGATCAGCTACTTTGAAGACCATAAACAATATATTAACCATTGTTAATTTCTTATCATCCTGTTTTGAAACTCTGCATTATGTTTTATTTTTGCTTACTTTTCTCTCCTTAAAATTAAAAAAAAATCATTTTTCTGTTGAAAAAAAAAGTGGAAATAACCCCAGATACATAACCGCATGTCTTCAAAAACACTTGAATCTTGGCTCCTTGAACCCACAATGTCAGAGTACATTAATATTCCCTAAGTGTTTATTTTCCCTTATGTGCTAGACCCAATCCTATCATGCCTGCTCAAGGACACTGAGCAAGCAGTTCTCCTGTCCTCTGGGTCAATGAGTTTTCACTGCCCACATGATCATTCTCGTAATACCATGCTTTTATTTCTCTGACTTAATAAAATAACTTTCTCTGCCGGTCATCTTCTCTATCATTGCTATCCCCTCTCTTGGCTCTTTTTGCTGTAAAGCTCCCTGAGATGACTGTTTACAAATATCCAAATCTTCTCCACCCACTCTCGCTTGAGTTCCTTCAATAGACATTGGTCTCAACATCTAAGAGAAAC
>RJWT010054451.1:0-10282 GCA_004365215.1 Cuniculus paca
GAGTGTCCAGAACATTGACTTTTCCTATCTCAGATGGGTGCCATCTTTGAAAACTATCTACTGTATTCACACAAGTTGCAGAAATAGTTGAGACAGAACCCGGCTAACAAAGGATAGTTTTTAGTTTCCACATTAGAAGTTGTCTAGTTCAGGGCTTCTCAAACTTTGCTGTGAATACAGATTGCCTGTGAGTCTTGTTGAAATGCAGATTATGATTCAGTGGTCTGGGAAGGACCTGAGCATCTACATTTCTGAGTGCCCAGCTGATACTGACTGATATTAATACCCACTACTCATCTTTTTGGGAGTTTGTTTATCTTCAGACTTTGCTCAGAAGAAAGTCTCCTGGCACTAAATTTTTTTTACCCTAACAGTCTTGTAAACAAATTCATGCGCTATGTAATTCATTACTATTTAAAGTGTAACTTCAGTGGTCCTAATATATTCACAGAGTTGCAAAACCATCACCACCACTCACTTTAGAACATTTTCACTCCCCCAAAAGAAACTCCACTCTTTAACCATCACCCCAAACATCACCTTTCCTTGCTGCTCTCAGCAACCACTAACATTACTTTCTGCTCTATACATTTGCTTGTTCTGGGCACTTCCTATAAATGGAATCATGTGCTATGTGGTCTTTTGTGTCTTCCTTGTTTCACTTAACACAATGCTTTCTGGGCTCCTCCTTGTACCATGTATCAGTGTTTCATTGCTTTGGAAGGTGGAATAGTACCCTATTGGAATAGTACCCTATTGCATGGATAGGCCACATTTTGTTTATCCGTTCAGTACTTGCTTCGGCAGCACGTACACTAAAATTGTTTATCCGTTCACCATCTGATAAACATTTAGGTAGCTGTGACTTCTTGGTTATTAGGAATCAAACTTTTATGAATATCTGTGTGTACATTTTTATGTGGACAGGTGTTTTCATTTCTCTTTTGTAAAATTGCTGGGTCATATGGTCGCCCTGTGTGACTTTGAGAGGAACTACCCGAGATGTTCCCCAAGTGGTCACGCCATTCTTCGTTCCTGCCAGCAGCGTATGAGGGTTTCGATTTTTCAACAACCTATACAACACCTGTTATCTTCTGTTCCATTACAGTCATTCCAGTGGGTGTGACATGACAGCTCACTGTGGGTGTTTTGTTTTGTTCTTTTGTGGCCTGGGAAGTGAAACCTCAGCCTTTGTGCTGAACCACATCTTCAACCATTTTATTTTTTATTTTGAGATAGGGTCTTTCTAAGTCTCCAAGTTCCTAAAGCTGGGATCAAAATCGTGATTCTCATGTCTCAGCCTCCCAGAGTGCTGAGGTTACACTCATATGCCATCACACCCAGCTTTGTTGTAGCTTTAATTTGCATTTCTCTGGTTATGAATGATGTCCAGACTCTTTCAGTGTGCTTTTTGGACATTTTTTATTTCTTTAGAAAAATATCTATTCAGAAACTTCACTCATCTTATTTACTTATTATGTATTTTGGAGCAGGGATCTCACCATGTTTTTGTTTGCTTATTTATTTACTTGTTTATTTTGGTGCTGGGGATTGGACCCAGGGCCTTGTGCATGGAAAGCAAGAGTTCTACTGCTGAACCACATCTTTAGCCCTCTCACTAGGTTTTTCCCAGGCCGATCTGGAACTCTAAGGCTCAAGTGATCCTCTCACTTTTGTCTCTTGAATAGATGGGACTACAAGTGTATGCCACCATCAGATGTTTCCATCAGATGTTTTTGTTCACTGTAGAATTAGTTTGTCTTTGTTTTTGTTGTTGTTTTTTTTGGGGGTGGGTGGGACAGGGTCTCACTATGTAGTTCAGGCTGGCCTTGAACTCCCAGAAATCCTGCCTCAGCATCGAGAGTATTGGGATTACATGTTTGCACCACCATGCCCAGTTCTACTTGTCTTTTTTAAAATTTTAATTAAATTTATTTTAAACTGACACATAAAAATATAAAACTTGTATATAGTAATGGGAAACCATGTGATATTTTGATATATATGCGTTACATAATATTTAAATCAGTTAAATATGTCTGACCTCAAACATGTGCCATTATGGTGAAAATAGTCCTTTCTTCTGGCTTTTTGAAGTAGAGTCTACAGTGCATTATTGTTATCTATAGTTACTCTCTTATGCAACAGTCATTCCCTTGTACTGCAAGTAGTACCCTGATCAACATTTCCCCAGCCTTCCCTTCCCCATTTGTCTTTATTTATTTATTTTGTCTTTTTGAGACAGGGTTTCACTGTGTAGTTCAGGCTGCCCTTGAACTTACTTTGTAGCCCAGGCTGGCCTCAAACTCTCAGCGATCCTCCTGCCTCAGCTTCCTAAGTAATGGGATTATGGACATGAGCCACCATACCTCACCCCCACTTGTCGTTTTATTATTGAGTCATAGCAAGAAAATTTTTTAAAAAAACAACAAATCACTAACTTCCTGGAAGCTGATTTTTGTTTTGTTTTGTTTTAGTACTGGGAATTGAACTCAGGGCCTTGCACTTGCCAAGCAGTCTCTGTGCCACTGAGCTACATCCCCAGCCCTTGGAAACTGACTTTTTTTACTCATTTGCAAACGTGCTTTTGGAAAAGGCTATATACTTCTATTTTTCTCTTTTTAGAACTTTCATATGAAGAGTGCACAGCAAGAATGGAAACACAGGTTTCCTGTCAAGTGTGGCAGCAGCACATGACTGCAATACCAGCTCATAGTAGGCTGAGGCAGGAGGATGATAAGTTGAGAGCAGCCTAGACTATTTAGCAAGATCCTGTCTCAAAAATAAATAAACTAAGGATGTATGTAGTAGTTCAGTGTGAAGGCTCTGGGTTCAATACCTGGAACTGCAAAAGTAAAATAAAACAAAATAAAATAAAATAAGGTGTCAGTTGGTTCTTGACTATTTAAACAAAAACTGAAAGTCTGGGAGCTCCTGCTCTGAGAGCCCCAGGCAGAAACAAGGATGAGATGAATGGCATGGAGAGTCGATCTTTGACTCAATTAGGCTGAATCAATCCTGTCCCTGAGCTCCCAGGGAAAATTCAATTAGAGGTCAAGTGGAGGAAGCCCAGTAACTGTGGCTTAAGCAGCTGAAATGACAGGTGGTCGATAGCAGCCTAGGGATGAGTTCGACTTCAAAGCCCCCAAATCTGTAGCAAGAACAGATAGGAGAGTTGGCAAGAGTAGGAGGCTCGCGGGTTGAAGAACCAACCATTGAGAGTTGTGCCCCAAGTCCTGGGGAGACTGGACAGACAGGGCACTGGAAATCACACTGTCGCCAGGGTCTACCTACCCAGTTACTGGCCACGCCTGGGTGTCTCACTGGCTACTGGAGCTCCTGGGCATGACTAGCAGGCCTGTCTGCAGGAGTTGTCTGCGTCTCCAGCTGAGTAGTGCTGTGTGTGTGGCAGAAATAGTACCCAGATCAGGGCCAAGTTCTGAGAGTGGAGTTTCCAGAAGTGGGCTCTGTGGGGAGAGCAAAAGTCATGGCTATGGGAGAGACCACTTCCAAGGGAAAGAGCATCTCTAGGAGCCCCTCCCCTCAACAAAGCTGAGATTCATGGGAGTACGTGCCTGCTCCAGTGAGAACACAAATACTGCAAGGGAGTCTTCATATTAGTCAAAAGTCAGAAGCCATAAATAAAAAGACTGGTAAATGCTGTATTATTGTCTGAAACACAATCCTACTTCCTAACAATCCTAACAATCCTACTTCCTAACAATCCTACTTTCTTTCTTGTGAAAGAAAGTCCCTAATTCACCCTGACTAGGTACCTAAGACCATATGCACATAAGGTAATATGGTCAAGGATGGACAAAGTTGCATTTCCCGGACTCCTCAACATGAAAATCCATGTGCTTGGGTTTCAAAAGCTGTTGGTGAGTCCTAACAGGGACCGTAGTTAGATTTAGTGGATATGGGACTATATAGTTGGTGAGAAAAAGGTCAGAAGTTTGAATGAAAATTGTAATTTTGGTGATACCGGGGATTGAATCCAGGGCCTGGTGCTAGATAAGTACTCTACTACTGAGCTATATCCCCAGCCTTATTTTATTTTTGAGACAAAGTCTTGCTAAATTTCCCAGCCTGCCATCAAACTTGCAATTCTGGTGCCTCAGCCTTCAGAGCAGTTGGGATTATAGGCATGAGCAACATGCCCAGAAAAAAGCACATAAAAAAATGGTCTCCTTTCTACTGATGGTGCTGTGGGAATGGATACTGTGCTTGGTTGAGAAATACTTTTTCTACCTAGAATTCTAAAATAGAAGGCATGTAAATCTGCCCTTCTGCCAATATTGATCGATCATACTAAATGGCATAATCAATAAAACTGTCAAGCCCACACAGGTTGTTCATTTGAAACAGTATAGAGTAGCTGGTGAACGAAAAGTGAGTCCCACTTTAATTAATGCCGTGTTAGAAGCTGCAGCAGTGCAGGCAGAGTCTGTACAATAGCTCCGTGTGGAGGGCAGACTTGGGCTATGGCAAAAGCATGGTCCAGCAATGAGTATTGGGTTTTGGACCAGAAATCTCCCAATGAGAGACAATTATAAGCTTGCCACTGACCATTAATTGAAACTGTAACTATGACCAAAGAACATGAAATCATGAGAACCTGAAACACTCTTAACGTCTTGGGTGCTTTTGGGGAAATGCTAATAGGGAGAAAAAGGCTCAGAGTGTTCCATAACAAAATGGAAATGGTTTACACAGGAACATCCTGCCAGGGGGATGCAAGGAGTTACTCAGGAGCAGTTTTTCTCTTCCCCCTAGGGCTGATTTGGAACCATCTGAGATGTTATGTTGCTGGATCCTATGGTCACTCGGGCCACTTAGGCTACATCCTATGAGCAGCTTTTTATCAATCAAAAAGCTTCTTGATTTATGGATGGCTGTTCCAAGGTGAGCAGAGAGCACCATGTTTGAAAGATCATTACTGTGACTTAAAGAAGATAAAAAGAGTCAGCTCAGTGGCCTAATTGGATGTTGTTTGAGCCTACAATTGATACTACCAATTTATGAGTGGTGGATAATGGGCCGGCCTTGGAGTTAAGCAGAAAGTCAATGGAACTATGAACGGGATCCCCACACAAAGCATGACCCGTGAAATCACTGTGGGAACTTAAAGGCTATGTTAAAGTAGGACAGGAGGGTTACTGGAATCTTTAAGTTGATATCTTCCTCTGCTGGCCTGAGTTGGTCACCTGGATCCAGAAAATGAGTTGTCATGGGGAAACTACAGTAATACAGAGATGGGCTGAATCTGCTCAGCTCCTCTTGCACCCCGTTATGGTTGAGATATGCAATGTCCCTTACCCCGCAAATCTCATGGGTTCGGGGGTGGAGCCTTTGGAAGGTGATTGGATCATAAGGGCTCTAACTTCATCAGTGGGTCAGAATCCATTACTAAGATCATAATCTGAAGGCATTATGGGGAGGTAATGGAAATTTAGGAGATGGGTCCTTGTGGAAGGGACCAGACCATGGGGGCGTGATCTTAGGAATGATACCTTGTCTTTGGCTGCTTCCTTTCTGGCTCTTGCTCTTTATGCTTCCTGGCCATCATGTTCTCCTGCTGTGATGTTTCTGCCTCAAAAGCAATGGAGCCAGCTGACCTGGACTGAAACCATGAGCCAAAATAATTCTTTCCTCTTTGAAGTTATTCTCAGGTACTTTGTCACGGCAATCTAAAACAGACTAACACACTCTTTCTTAGGCATAGAACACCAACAAGAATATTTCCGTTAGCAACAAGAGGCAGCATAGCACTATGAGAAGTCACCACTGGGAAAGGCCCCACATATAGCTGGTAAGTTAGATGATGCCAATAGCTCTGGGAGGCTACAAAAGGGCCTGGATAGGAACAGACACTCTGCATGAGTCTTTGCCTTGTACTAGATGCAGATGTCTAAAATACTATGAAAGGTTTAAGACAGGACTGCACTGCTTCAGATCGTGGTGCATAATGGGCCAGCCTTGGAGTTAGGCAGAAGTTGCTTTTCTTCACACCAAGAATATTTCTATCCTAAGAATAATAGCTTGATAGGAGTTGGAATGGAAAATTGAAGCATTTGTTGTCTAAATCAGGGGAGATAAAGGCATACGAGGCTGGTTTGCACGCCTTCATGAATGTGTACTCACACTCAGCATAAGCGGGACCAAGTCAGGTCCCCACTGGATAGATCCTCCACTTCTTTGGGGGAGCTGGGGAGCGGGGACAGGGAATGCTGGCACCATTAAACAGTTCTTTCCTATCTTGCCCTCCTTTCTTTCTACCTATCTGATACAGAGGTTCCAGACCAAGGCTGCAACTGTGACTTCCAGGGACTCAGGAATGATCCCAAAGCAAGAATCTGCAGCCACCTTTTAAAACCTCAGGCCAAATCCCCTAAGGGCCTAATGGGCGTGGGTTGTGTATTTACCCATCCAGCAAAATCGGCGTCAACAGTGAATACAGCTGTTGCCTAGTGGTTGAGCTACTTCTCACTAATTCTGTATCTGTGCAACCGTACCGAGTGGATGGGAGAGGACTGAGGGGTACAGCATCCCACATGCCATGGGACATGTCCACATCGGAGTGAGCAATGACACTGGCTCTTCGTTCAATTATATAGAATGTTTGAAAGGGTGAAGCCAAACACGGCTGAGCTTGGTCCTGCTTTCAGAACATGACAAAACCAAATGGAAATGTGCACTCCCGAATGGCACGGCTCTGGGAGAGTCTGGTCATGCACTGTGATCAGCCCAATGGACTAGACTCATGGATAGTGGCCGAGTAGGAATCTAATAGCCTGCCAGCATCTTTTCACTATGATATTGAAACCAAGCCATGAAATGAAAACTTCCATGCTGTTTAAAACTGTTCAAGTTGTTTTTCAGGACAAAAGCTCAGAGCAATAGGACCTGAATAAAAATTATCTTGAAAAATTGGTGGAACCATGAGTCTCCAGCAAGTGTAAATTGATCAGCTTTCCATTACTGAGACAAAATATTCGACCTGTAACATAAAGGAGAAGTTTATTTTAATTTATGGTTTCAGTTCATAGTCAGCTGATCCAAGGCAGAAACATCATGGCAGAGAGGCATGGTAGAGGAAAATTGCTCATCTCATGGTTTCCAGGAAGCAGAGAACAGGTAAGAGGGCCAGAGAATACACAGAACCCCCAAGGTCATGCCTCCATGCCCCCCTCAATACACCCAGAAGTGTGCTTTACTAATCTCTTAGGTGTCTCTGAAGTTGACATTCAAGATTAACTACCACAGAGCAGAACCAAGGAATAAAAAGGGCCTCACTGACCTAGATAAGAAGCGAGGGTCCTGTTAACAACTGCAGGATGGATCAGAATCATCTGCAGTTTCACCTGGTCTGCCATACCAGGTGTGGACTATTTTACTCAGACTCCTGGTTACAAACACATCAGCCCTCTACTTCCCCTTGCTTGGGCCACTTCAATTCCTTTGCTACTAGTCAATCAGGGAGATGGATCTTAGCCTGTCTCCTTGCTCTGCTGACCTGCAATAAAGCTCTTTCATTCCACAAAAACTGCTGTCATAACATTGGCCTCTGTGTGCCTTTGGGCAATGAGCCCTTGTTCAGTTAGAATTTTTCAGGTTATAGACACTTCCATCCTTCCATATGGTGCTAACACTGACCTTGTTGCTAAGATTCAACTGTCTTATATACATGGGCCTTTCAATAATACTGATGCTAATCATCAGCTGTGTTAGAGAAATAATCAGCCTGGGGAAGAGCCATTCGCTAACTCCTGTTAGTCTACTCTGAGAAGCCAGGCCACATGAAGACACTACACAGAATACAGAGATACTCAACTGAGCGCCCCATCTGAGCTATCAGGAAACAGTGGCAGTTTGCCAGCCATGACCATGAGGCCCCTTGGGTGCCCCTGCCAGCATCACGTGGAGCAAAAGAACTGTTCAGGTGATTCTCCGCAGAATCATGAAATGACAAATACTTATTGCTTCACACCACAAAATACTGGGGTGTTTTACTTCCCAGAATTAAGTAGAAAAATACCTGATATTCCCATTTCCAAAGGCTCCTGGGGTTGTGCTGTGTTTTGACACCTATCCCTACCTGCCTGACTTGAGTCTCTCTGCTGTGCCTGGCAGTCCTTGCTCATCTGTCCTCTCCACACTCTCTAGAATGTTTGCTTCTCTTGTCTGCTCTCATCTCTCTCCCTTGTGGATAAGAAATCTCTTTATTGTAATTTTAGTCACTAGTGCAATCTGTCAGGGAGAGGTCTCTCCTATTTAAAGTTGACCTCGAAATCTGTATCTGTACCCCACCTCCACACAATCTCACTCCTCTGCCTTGTGCTTTACCCTCTCTTTTCTGCCTATGTGCTGAGGACTGCCTAGCATTTTCACCCAGTCTCCAGAAGCAGAGCCTGGTTTTGTCTGTAGTCCTCTCAGCCTTTGTCATCAGGGTTAAACTGGCTCTGCTCTCAGCCCCATGTGACCCAGACTTTGCCAGTCCATCACATTGCCTGGTGACAGAGATGGACCCCAGGGTGGACACGGGACCAAAGTCAAACCAGTGAGAAACAAGACACTCAAGTCTTGGACTTTGTTGAAGATACTGGTGTCTGGGCCTCACTGAATTGAACCGTAGAAGGCTGGGAGGCCACAGCAGCCGCAGCCACTTTGCCACTAAAACAAGAGTGCCTCTTGGACAATAAAGCCAGTCACAGGGTGAGTAAAGCCTAACAGACTTGGGGTTGTCGATGCCTGAATCCAACTGTGCCTGAAGTTAGCCCTACATCTCACATTTTCTGTTACCAGAGGCCATTCAGGCCTTCAGCTCTAGTCTGGCAGTCCTGCGGCTCTCACTGAATCCGTTATCAGGAAAGTCAGGTTTTCCAGCAGCACAACAAAGACAAAGGGCTAAAAACTAAACACCAAAAAACTTCAGCCATAGTCTATAGCTCCCCCTGGTGGAAAACATTGTTTTTCAGAATCTAGAAACTAAAGAGGCTTTCGTTTTAGTCCACCCAGCAATCTGTATGCAGAGTACATGTAGGTGATTTTTGAACAGCTTTCCTAGTTCAAAAAATACGTAATTGTTGCTGTTTATAATATGGGTCACAGCCCATTCCCACAATGCTTTGGAATACAGAAATACAATCCCAAATGAATCGTTCAGGGAATATAGACTGTGCTGGAACACTAGGTATCAATTTTCATTAATATCAAAATAGAAATAGAAAGGAAGGAAGGCACAGAAGCAGAAAACTATAAAGTAGTAGAATTTAAAAATCCAGTCAAGTACAACGCCACTGCCTTCTGCTTTCAGGAAGGACAGTATCTCACACTTGCTTTTCTTTTCTCCCCAGATCCCATGGAAACAAACAGAGAATTACAAAGATAAAAAAATTATCTGTTCCAGCAAACCAACACCTGCAGAGAATGACATCGAAGAAGGTGAAAAATTGAGACAATTTATCGTTTTCAGTTGCAGCAAAGTCTCCCACACCTAGGCTGAGCTCTCATCTCAAAGGAGAGGCTCCTGGGAAGGAAGCGGGAGCGGGGCCTGAGAGCCCCAGGCTGCAGGGCTTCTGAGCTGCGCTTGGGCTAGGTGGCAGGTCCACCGCGCTGTCCTTCCTCCCTACGTCGTCGGAGCGGAAGGTTGCAGAAGTCAGAGAGGGAAGGGCGCAGGGCTCCAGCAAATTCCGGCCACCACCCCAACCCAGTCACTTCTGCAGCCAGAGGGCAGGAGGCCAAAGAGGGAGTGATCCTGTCGCACCCTGACCTCCCCACAACTGTAGACGCACTAGTCGTGGATTCCCTTGGTACCTGCGCGCTGTTCTAACCTTGGCCGGCCCTCGCCTTATGCCTGGGTGCCCCCCGGTGG
The DNA here is from genome assembly GCA_004365215.1 of Cuniculus paca. Classification (NCBI taxonomy): domain Eukaryota; kingdom Metazoa; phylum Chordata; class Mammalia; order Rodentia; family Cuniculidae; genus Cuniculus; species Cuniculus paca. The sequence continues at coordinate 9,875 of RJWT010054451.1, forward strand.
TTAGTATGGTCCCTGCAGGAACTGTGCTCATCTGGGCCCACACAGCTTCCAGACGCGCCAGGCCCACGCTGTGCTAAGGCGTGGTACTGGGGAGAGGAGCGGACCCGACAGAGGAAACAAAAGATGCTATGTGCGGGTACGGAGGGAACCCACACCAGCCTCCAACACGTTGTCTTCCACCTCCACTCCCAAGTGTGAATGCCCGACAGGAACCACCTTAGAAGTGGGGACCATGGACTTCCTGCAAAAGGTAGGTGAGGAAGAACAGCCCCCAGCTATTCTTAACAAACTTGAGGCTTGCAAATTAAGGTGTTGGATATATACGAATCAACATCGTCAGTAATATTAATGGCAGCGTCTTGTATTTGTTTAAAACAACTCGGTGTACCCAGTATGGTGCATCCATGC
>RJWT010054452.1:0-10280 GCA_004365215.1 Cuniculus paca
CATTAGGAGTATTGAATGCATCTCTCACTTCTGTTTTCACCTTACCTTGGATTTTTCAAAATGTAACCCCAGAGGAAATTAAGCAGCTTCTGTATTCATGGGCAAAACAATCTAGAACACTGAATGAAACCATCAGTGTTAGGAGGAAAGACAAAAATAATTCAAAGATTCCAGAGGTGGCCTCATGCTGACAGCTTTTACAAGCCTTTATGTGCTTGAAAGTATCATTCACCTCAGCCATCAGCGGCCCTTATTGATGATAACAAAAAGGGGCATTGCCTATATTTATCTCTAAGGTTAGTCCAAACAGAACAGTTTGGATTACAAAAATCATTAAATTTCCTTTTTACCAAACATTAATACTTTTAGATTCTATTTCATGCCATTATTTGAATTTCTAAGTAAAAAAACAATGGTTACCAAAGACTAAAAGATATATGCAGTATCAAGAAACAGAATGAAGGGCTCTGCTTCATTATAAAGAATAGAAATCATTCTCTCAAACTTCAACTCTCAAAATTCCTATGTGTATATTCTTACTGACAAATCATAAGTTCATAGTTTGTGGGAGGACTAAATAGTATAAATCATTATTTCCTGTTTGAGAGAAGGTACATTCCTGTTGGTCTCCAGCAGTGGGGGGTTCACAAGTGTATATATATATATATATATATATATATATATATATATGGTTTCTCTCCAGTGTGAACTATTTCATGTGCCATATATATATATATATATATATATATATACACACACATATATATATATTCACAGGTATATATATGTATTAGTATAACTGATCTAAAAATTATCAAAATAAATCATGGCAACATTAGCATGAAAATAAAACACAGTAAAACAAATGCTTAAAATTGGATAAACATGATAATGGCTTGCAAAATGCAAAATTGTGTAATGGAAGTAACCTGTAATTATTTTGGAATATATACAAATACCATCAGAGGATATGGAAAACATTTGCTAAGCTACAATTTTTTGAGAAGAATTGAACTCAATGTAAAACACATGTAGGAAATATTTTTAAATATACATAATTATAAAATGACATCCAATTTGAAACTTATGTTGGAAAATAAAAATGAAGTGTACATACCATGAGTTTATGCAGAATATATGGGAAAATGACAATTAACAAAAATTTAGATTTCAGTGACCCACAGTAATTAAAAGCAAAATGAAAAACCCTACAAAAATATGGAACTTACTAACACATAAATAATTTCACTCACCTGTGGAATTATTAGTTAACTTTCTCTGATATTTTTAAATGCCACAATGATTGCTGGAAAACTGAAGTATTTTCCACATTGCTTACATACATAAGGTCCTTCTCTAGTGTACTTTTTCTTTGATAATGACTGTGACTGATAAAAGCTTTCCCCCACTGCCTTCATACATACTGTTGGGTTTCTACACTGTGACTCCCTTTGTGTCTATGCAATGAACTGTGCGTAGTGAAGGCTTCCCCACATTGCTTACATACAAATGGTTTTTCGCCAGTGTGACTCTTTTTATGTCTATAAAGTGAACTCTTACTAGTAAAGCCTTCCCCACATTGCTTACATTCATAGTATTTCTCTCGAGTATGGTAATTTTCATGTCTATAAAACAATCTCTTATTAGCGAAGCCTTCCCCACATAGCCGACATATATAGGGTTTCTCTGCAGTGTGACCCTTTTTATGTCTATAAAATGAACTGTGATTAGCAAAGGCTTCCCCACATTGATTACATACATAGGGTTTCTCTCCAGTGTGAGATCTTTCATGTGCTTGACAATTACCGTGAGTGGTGAAAGCTTTCGGACACAGCTTACAAACATAAGGTTTTTCTCCAGTGTGAGATTTTTCATGTGTTTGACAACTTTTGCGAAGCCTAAAAGCTTTCCCACACTGTTTACATACATATGGTTTTTCCCCAGTGTGAATGGTTTTATGCATACGAAATGAACTGATAGACAGGAATACTTTTGCACAGTGTTTACATTCATAGGGTTTCTCCATGGTGTGACTCTTTTTATGTATATAAAATGAACTGTTACTAGTGAAGGCTTCCCCACATTGCCTACATACATATGGTTTCTCTCCAGTGTGAACTATTTCATGTGCTTCACAATTACGGCGTTGCTTGAAAGCTTTCCCACATAGCTTACATACATAAGGCCTTTCGCCAGTGTGAGTTTTTTCATGTGTTTGACAATTACCGCGATGTCTGAAAGCTTTCCCACACTGCTTACATACATAGGGTTTCTCTCCAGTGTGAATTCGTTCATGTGCTTGCCAACCACTGTGACTGCTGAAAGCTTTCCCACAATGCTTACATACAAAAGGTTTCTCTTGATTGTGACTTCTTCTATGGATGCACAATGATTTGCTGTACATGAATGCTTTCCCACATTGCTTACATACAAAAGGTTTCTCTTGAGTCTGACTTCTATGGATACAAAAGGATTTGTTGTGTATGAATGCTTTCTCACATAGCTTGCATGCTAAGGGTTTCTTTACGGTGTGAGTTTTTTCATGTGCCTGACAATTACTGCGTCTGTTAAAAGCTTTTCCACACTGCTTACATACATGAGGTTTCTCTCCAGTGTGAGTTATCTTATGTCTACAAAGTGAAGCACTAACAGCGAATGCTTTCCCACATTGCTTACATACATAAGGTTTCTGCCCAGTGTGAGTTCTTCTATGTCTGAATAGTGAACTATAATGAAGGAATGTTTTTCCACATTGCTTGCATACATACGTTTTCCCCACTCTGTGACTTCTTTCATGTCTACGAAATGAAGAGTGATTAGTGAATGCTTTCCCACAGTGTTTACATACATAGGGGTTTTCTGCCACATGTGTTTGAATGTTGTGAGAATTAAAAGTTTTTCCTCTTTGTGTGCACACAGAGATATTTGCTCCACTGTGGTTTTTCTCATTGAATGTACTGAAGACTTCAGCATCTTGTTCACATGCAAAGGCTTTCTCTCCAATATGAGTTCCTTCAGTACAATCAGAGTAGGACTTCCTACATTGCTTATATACACAGTGTTTCTCTCCAGAACTTATTCTTGCATTCTTCTGAAAGGACTGGAAATCACTGCACATTTTTCCATGTTCAACACCATTAGACAGTTTCTCTTCAGATCCTTGATACTCATATAATTTGCATGCACTATGAACTCTGATTGGTACATTTAGTGATGAATGATCAATCAGGGGAATTCTGCAAGCAAGGCTTTGAGCTGGTTTTGTATCAAGAGGTTTCATATTCACATTAGGATACTGAGTCCAAAAAAACATTTCTCCATGTTGATACGGTAATTTATATTGACAGCATTTCTCTATGTCTTCACTTCTGTAAAAGAAAAAATAACAAAGCAATCCATCACATTCAAAACTGTCTTCTTATTAATGATTAACCTGGAGACAATATGGTATGAAGCTACTTGACCATATTTGACCATGAATTCAATGTACACTCTGGAAAATGGCTTGATAAAAACTTTTATTGAAAGACTAGTACTCATTTGGGAACTTATAACTCACATATTTGCAATACATAATATTTACTTTCATTTTGGGGAACTGATATATGCTTATTATTTTCATTTTGTCCATGAAACTACTCCCTTCCCTTCCACTTAACCTCTTCCCCTTCTGTGAAAAATGTGCCTGTTTTTATTTTACCATCATTTCTCATTTTACTCCCTAATGCTTATTTTGAGCTTCTCATACAAACTATACCACATGACACAGAACTGTCTGTTTCTCACTTATTTTCACTTAACACTATGAACTCAAGAATAATCCATTTCTTGGATAAATGATACCATTTCATTCTCCACTGAATGCAATTCTATTATGCATACATATCACATTATCTTCAGAACTGGAGGTTTAATGCAAGGCCCTTGGCACTGGGTTACATCCCCTGCCCTTTATTTTTTATTTTGAGACAGTCTCATCAGTCATTAAGTTGTCCAAGCTGAGCATAAGAGCACAATCTTCCTGCCTCAACTTCCCTGGGTGCTAGGATTTCAAGCATGTACCAGATAATCTCTCTCATATATTCTTAATCCACTCATCTGTGGGTAAACATCAAGGTTGTTTCCACAACACAGCTATTGTGAGTTGTGCTGTTATAAACATGGATATTATCACTCTAATACGATCGCTTTACCTTTTGACAGAATATACCCAAGAGAAGTTCAGCTGGATGAAATGAAAGTTCTACTTGTACTTTTCTAAGAATCTCCATGGATATTCCCATGGATGTTGTACTATACAGCAATCCCACCAACAATATAGGAAATGCCTTCTAATAATTTTGGAAGAAAAATTACTTGAAAACAGCTACTACCAAAACAGTGACATTCATTTCAATTTTGAATACTTCCATAATGTTAGCAATTTTGCAAATACTGAATGTAATTACTGCACATAAATAATAGCATTTTTACATAAATTGATTAATATCAAAGTGGGATTTAGAAAATACATCAATACTTAATTATATACCTTGAACTTGGATCCAAGTATAAGCACAAAATTTGCTTCATATAAACGTACAGTCAATGTCTAAGGTAATTTCATACAACATTTTTGCAACTTTGAGTGTCGACAAAAGTTTGTTTATTCTGATACATTAAATAATGGCACTTGCGTCATAATGCTAGTACCTTTTAAATTTCCAATACTAGAATGTTTTAGACATTCGGTCATCACATTACACATAAACTATGTGAATTTTAGGAGAGTTGTGGAATTAAATAAATTTTCAACTGGGTCTCATTTGTCACTTGCATGGTTTTAAAATTTGTGTGCATTTCCTGACTCTTGAGGAACATTACTTTTGATTATGAGTGCAAATTACCTTAGATTTCTCTTCCAACATTTGTACTCATCTTCAATTTTTTTATTATTACAGTATTGTCCTAAGGCGTAGAAAGAGAAATATAATGATTAATTGCCACGATGATACATAAAAATTAACAGATTTTATTTACATTCAAGGTGTAACGTGACCATGCCTGAAATACTCATCAAACATTTTCATATTCCAATGAATGAAACTGCACTGGTGAGCAAGAAACACTGCTCCTTAACTATACAAATTAGAAAATAATATCTTCATTACCTATGGTAGCCATGTTCTTAAATGTTTCCGACATCACATCTCTGTAGAGCTTCTTTTGGGATGGATTCAGCAAAGCCCATTCCTCCACAGTGAAGTTCACAGTCACATCCTTAAAGGTCACTCTCTCCTAAATCATCAAACATGTATTTGAAGGAAGAGAATTGAAACTCACAGCAATGGAATGTTTCAACTCCACTCATGAAAAGTTGAAATAAGACTGAACTTTTAAAAGTTTACTCCCTGTTTTTGTCATCAAACACATTCTCCACCTACATGCAGACCTCATGCAGCACTCGATGCTAGATTGGAATCTACTGGCAAAGCCACAGCAGAGGGCAACCCACTCGGGACCCCTTCTGTCTCTCTCTTGGACAGAAGCTTTCTTTGTCTCAATAAACATATCCTGCTTTAAAAAAAAGAAGCCACAGCAGAATGGGAACACAGGTTCTCCTGCCGATTAGACCCACTTTTATTAGTACACTGTCTCTAAAACTTGGCTCATAGAGGGAGTCTATAAAATCAGCATCTACGACTTGAGAGCATACTCATAAGTGAAATAAACCAAACCCACATGTGTAAACACTGCATTGTCTCCCTAGTGTAAGAAACTGAAAGAATCAATAAGATACAAAATTCCTGATAAATATGGAGAAATGGTTCTGAAATCCAATGGTGCTTTTATTCTTTGATTTGATTGGTTTAAGTCCCTTTCCTTCTATTTGAAAGCAATAAGCGAGAAGATAGGAACAGCTCTTTTGAAAAATGAGACACTACAGTAGCCATTGCCAGTTTCTTGTTAACCGACTTAAAGACCTGTAATGCTATTCTCTTTTATCTGGTTTTATACTACTTTGTTTTATTTGAGTTTATTGTCTGTAAATGTAAGAACAACCATTTTGAAGAAAGCAAGAGACACTAGGGTAACCATTGTTAATCTCCTGTTGTTATGTCTTGAAAACCTGTATAGCTTGCAGTGTTCTGTTTTAAAATGCTATATTATGTTTGACTCTATTCTGTTTTCTTTTGCTTTTTTTTGTTGTTTTGTGTTGTTTGTTCTATTCTCTTTAAAATAATAAAATAAAATAAAATCAGCATCTAACTGAAAAATAGGGTAGATGAATATCTAATTAATTGCTCTGACAGATCATAGAAAATATCTCTTTTCTATATTTATTTAAGGAATTGATTCCTTCCTTCTCCGATTGTATTTAGACAGCACTTTGAAACTTGAACTTGGTTTCATAGACAAAACCTTAATTGAACACAAAGTATAATTCATAAATAGTAATTTAAAATGTTAATGGAAGGAATAGTTTTTAATGGAGAATGTCTAAGAAAAATGGCATTAAATAAAGGAGGTCATATTAACTTATACTTCTGTGACACCAAATGGTCATGTCACAGAGATAAAAAATTCTAGGGTGGTATAAGGGAGAGAAATGTGGGAATGAGTATGATCAAATTATATATGTACTGAACACCAATGTTTCCCAAAGTTAATAAGCATTAATAAAAGCAAAAACTGGGGAAAAAATTTTGTCACTTCCAAATCACACCTTTGATTTGTAAAAGAATTACAGCTGTTCAGCATAATAAATGTTCTACAATAATCAATAACTAGTAAACAAGAAGATACAGCTTACCTAATATATAGGAAAGAAATTTAAAAATGCACTATTGGGAGTTTGTACTATATTAGTAGAATGAATGACAAATAGATCACAGGAAAGGAGGACAATCTTCGATGGGCTTACACATAAAAAGAATACTGATTCATGATAGACCTATAATTGTACAAAGTGGCAGAAATCACAATATGTTTAGCTGAGAAAAAGGTACATACATTAAAATATAAAATTTATTCTCCTGTTTCATGTATAACAATTAAGTTACATCTTAAAATAGGAAATATAAATTTGAATATTTCAGAATTCATAGTCAAGTGCCTTTTGAATATGAAAAAGTGTTTCCTCAGTGGAAAATCTGGAAATCATCAAAATTAGAGAAATTGAAATGTATGTAAACCATGGGATGTAAAAGATACAATAAAGAAAAATATTTGCAATGTATACAATAAAAATAATTTAGGTAGACAGCATAAAGCCAATAATCACATAGTGAAAATGAATGAAGTCTATATAACTCAAGAGAAAACACCAAATATGAAACAAGATCTAAGGGGAAGAGACCCAGCAAGAAGCTGAACCATGCCTTCCCATGAGCCAGGGTCCACCACAAGGAGTGGGAAGAGACCTGGGAAGAAGAGGAACCATGCCTTGCCATGAGCCAGTCAGTGTGTGGATCAGGAGACCAGAAGAGCATCCCCCCTCCCACCCTGAAAGCAACTGGCTGATTCAGAGGAACTTAGGGTGAGATGACAGCAACTGAGGTGAAGGGAATAGCTGGATGCTTGTATTGTTTGATTGACTTTGCAGGCCAGGGGCTGGTGGTCTGGGCACATATTTGAAGGATGACAGTGTGCACTGTAGCAACTGTGGAGGATTTCCTTCTGTCTTTTTAAATCCAATGTTTTGTTCCACTTTACTCTTTTATTTTCTTCCTGTATCTGGTACCCTGAGCAACTATTTTGTAGATAATAATATGCAATATAACAACCATTGTTAAATTCCTATCATCTTGTTTTGAAAACCTACATAGCTATTGTTTTTTGAAAGAAAAAAAAAACAAGATCCAGTAGTTTGGTTGAGAAAATAGCCACAAGAAATGGAATTGTGTAGGGACAAACTTATAAACAGACATACAAAAGTATGGTAGATCAAAAGACACACTCCACTTCCATTTCCTCTACTTTAGAGTATACCAAAATCTATAGATCAGTGATATTATTCCAATCTCCCAAAAATACACGGCACTGCTGCTTCTGGAGACAGATATGATTCTTCTCATATTAATTAAAAGTAAACTTGATATTTTAGCTATGTGACCACTAGAATGGATAAGAAAACACTTTGTTCCTGAACCATGCATGAATACACGTGAAGCATAATGAGACACAACATACTGCCCGTAATGGTTTTCTGTGCTATTTCTCTGTTACCCCCTTACTGAATATTTCTCTGTTACCCCCTTACTGAATATTCCAAGGGGATAAAACTAAAAGAATATTGCCGAGTGACAATTACACATAGTTAACAATGGTCATCTATGGGACAGTGGTCATCTATGGGAAACAGTGTGAGTCAAACAGACTTTCCCTGGATACTCATGAACACTGCCCAAAGCCCAAGTTATTAAACTTCCTGAGGGCTCCCAGAATACTTATATTATTATTGTTAAATGTCACCAAAAACTTTTTAATAAAATTTATCATAAAATATTTAAATACCTAGTTACCATGAGGAAAGAAGCAATTAATTTACGTATGTATAACTACACTGTAACATACAAACTAACTTAAAATTCACAACACCTGAGCACTAACGCATGCATTGTCTCCAAACTGGAAAAGAAAGAAGGCCGACAAAAGTGTAAATTACTCTGAAGAAACTCAGGAGCAGAATAAGGGTAGGAAAAGTTTACCCATCCTCCTGAACAAGAATGACACAAGTTTGAGTTAAAAACTCCGGCGGACAGGTTTTAAATGCCCTGTTTTTGTGTTGTACCACTCAAGCACTGCTATGTTCTCATACTGATAATCTGATAAAAACTACTTCATGCTTCAAATGGGGGAAGGGGTTTGGCAGAACAAAACCATTTTGAAAGTTCTGGTGTTTAAATACATTCTGACTTGAAAAAACAAACAAATAGGAAATATTTTCCTGAAACCTAAATAACTGGAACATTTCTACATACAAAGCCTTAGCATCAGTAAAATATCCAATTTCTCCCACTCGGAAAAAGGAAGATGTAGGGCTGGGGATTTAGTTCAGCAGCGTAAGTGCCTGCCTGGTAAGTGCGAGGTTGTGAGTTTGATCCCCAGTGCCGAAAAAAAAGGAAGATGTGATTTTTATTTTTGGCTTATTTGACTAATCAAATATTCACTTGTGAACACTAACAACACCACCAAAAGAATTCAGAGGAAAAAATATGGTTCAAAAATTTAAACAAATGAATTAAGAAAAGCAGTATCTAGAAAAGGTGAATGAATTATCTACCAAAAAGCAATCCAGCAACTGTCTAAATTATATATATATATGGTAGAGGCAAAGAGAAAGATCCAAAGGATAACAGGAAAAGGCTCTTTGCATAAAGTAAATCAGCAAATATTCAGACATTGTCAACAAGCTATAGACAAGTTATGCAAGTGCAGACAATACCTGAAATTAGTTTACTGACATAGATTCTACCTTTGTTAACCAAGAAATTACTTTCAAACACATTACATCAATAGTCTTGTTGCTAGAGCTACTGACATAGAATGGGTGACATAAATTGTACATGGGAAGGAAAGTACTTGTGAATATGCTAAATTAAATGAATGACTCTGAAACCAAAGTGTTATTTCAAAATGGGATAAGTAGTATTTCTAATGTGGAAAATCAGGAAAAAAAATTAGGACACATGTGTACTGGATGTCATAATGAACAACACAAAATGGAATTTATAAAATGCCCAATTAAAATAAACAGAGAGGCCAGGAATGGTGATGCATGCCTGTAACCCAATTACTCAGGAGGCTGAGGAAGGAGGGTCACTGTGAGTTTGAGTCAGCCTGGGCTACAAAGTGAATTCAAGGCCAGACTGAATTGCATAATGACACTATCTCGAAAAGACAGAAAGAAAAAAATAAACACAGAAAAGAAACTAGAAAGGTTAAATAAAATAACCAGAAGTAAATCAAATAAAATTTAATAAGAAATAGCACATCTTCTTTATTTATGTGATATTTGCACAAACAATTTAAATAGTATAAGAGTAGACCCAACTTCTGATAACTATCAAAAAATAAAATGTGTTTAACCCACTGGGGGGATAAATATTCTGCATTAAAAATTTAGCATTTTATTTGGGTAAGGAACATAAGCTCAAGATAGTTACTACACAGTATTGCAAAATAATTTTTAAAATTTACAATTTACTCCAGAAAATTAACACAGCATCCAATTTGAAGTGTTCTCACTGCAAAAAAATTTTTTTCAAAAATACTCTGATCAGTTTTAAAATCTGACA
>RJWT010054453.1:0-10323 GCA_004365215.1 Cuniculus paca
TTCTTTTTCTCTGCCAAGGAAGCTTTCTGCCGTTACTTCTATGAACATCTTTTAAAGTCACTTTCAGTATCTCCTGCTTTTTTGTTGACTCTGATCAATCTTATGTTATTCTTCTGTTCATCATCTAACTGCCATTGGATTGATTTTTCACAGTCCTTGCTATTTTTAAGAAATTTTTCTTTTCATGATCACTAACTACAAGTTTCTGACTTCTAGTTTTGATAATTCTGACCTCACATTGGTTAATTCTGGTGCAAATACTTTCAATAGAATTTTTAATATCCTAGATATCTGACTGAATCTCTTTCATGGATTCCATTTCTTTCTGATATTGGGCATTCATGATTTCCATCATTTTTCTAAACTCTTTTTATCACATCTCTAGATTCATTAATCATGCCCTTCATATGATCATCATCTCTAAAGTTATCTGAGAAATTATTTCTGATGTTTTTCTCTAGAGTCTCATTTTTTGCTTTGTTACTTCTGCTAGTTCCACTTCAGAGAGTCCAGGTGAATGGTTTTTTAATTGTTCCGCCTTATTGCCTCCTGAGTTTGCCTTTGGTGAGCTGGGGTTGCTTTCGTGTCCTCTCATTTTCTATTTTTTTTTTACTTAATTCCTGTATTGATGCTTGTAAATTGCTTGTGGTAGGTGTCTTTACTGATAATATGGAGGACCCTTAGGAAATGACTACTTCTCAGAGATGTCTTCCAGGTGTAACTGGCTTTGAGTTTTGAGTCTGTTCCCAGAACCTACCTCTTCAATTTACTGACAGTGAGAAATTGCTACCTATTCAGCCTAGCCCTTGGTTCTTTGGCACTGATATTGTTTATAACCCTCAGGCAATCTCAGTCTTGACATACAAGGAAGAACAACTGATTAGAATGGTTATGTCACCTTGGCTAAAGTAGTATAAGCAATAATAACAAGAGCATGAAACACATCCCAGAAAATGATAAACTGTGGTAACTATTAATTTGCCACCTTTAATCATATAAACAGGATTTGTAGCTATATAACCAAATGTAATACAAACCAGAAAATTGAATAATTAAATATACCCTCAAATGGCAACTTTACCCTTGGGGAGAGAATTTTAAAAGGTTAAGGGGGAAAATAGAGAAATAGAAGAAGAGAAAGGGATTAGAAGCAAGACTGGAGGACAAAGGAAGATTATCCAAGCTTTGGGAACTGGTGAAGGTGACAGGAGGGAAAGAAAGAAGAAACAGAAACAAGAACAGAACTGAATAAAAGTGGAAACAATGCTCTCACCTGTATAAGAACAGCCCATTCCAGGGCATGTCTCTGCTGCCACTGGTTGACAAGAGGCAAGCAGAGCCCAGATCCATGTTAACTGATCCCAGCAAGCCAGCAATGGAATTATGGCAGTGGCAGATAATCCCAGTGAACCTAGGCCTTTAGTTCCACTGAAATTCAGGCTGCTTCTGGTTACTGGTTGTGAGATCTGAGTTTTTCAGCCTGCAACACTTCAAATGATTCCTGTCAGCTTGAACTTGCCTCCCTGTTGGCTTGAAGGTGGCTCCCTGATCTTCTGCAGGCTTGACCTCTGTTTCACCTCTCTGACACTTAGAGCCACTAGATGGAGCAATGCCAAGCACTTCTGTTGGTCCATTTCCAAAATGGCTACTGGTCAATTGCCCTCTCCTGGGGGGGCAGAGAGGGGGGAATCTAAACCAAATAACTCCTAAGCCACTTCAGTCCACAGTGTCCACTGCTCCATTCCACTGGTGCATTTTTCTGTGGAGGCCTCTGAGGTCTCCAATAGTCACCATGCCTCTACAGGCTCGAGCCTCTCCTTCCATGCCATGAGCCAGGGCTTAGGGAGAAAGCTCCACTTGCCACCTCCCTCTGCTGCATTGCGATTCCTTTCTTCACGCTCCCCATGGACTCTAATTCTTGCTTCATATTTTTCCTGGGTCCCTGGGACCCACTTCTCTCCTCCTTCTCCTCCTCACATTGCTATATTCCAGCATCTGGATTCCAAATATTGGAGAGACTGTTTCTCTGCTGCTCGCCATTCCACCATCTTGATAACCACTGTTTACTGAATTCATCCAGTCAGCAACTGGTAAATACTTTGTAATCATAGATTTAGCTAAATGTCTTCTGTATTGAGCCTGTTTTAGTAACCTCTGAACTTCACTTTGTCTGCCCCATCAAAGGGGCAGCCCTTGGTTACAAAGATACAATGTATCTTGCCTTTGTAAGGGACACAGTGTATCTTTGTAAGGGAATTGCAACAGCCCTGCCCCTGCACACAGTCTTTGCTGACAAGATCATAACCACATCCAATATGGAACCTGCTAGAAATCTACTGCTTTCCTTCATTAAACAAGATGCTCCTGAAACAGCAGGGGACTCAAAGGTCAGCACAACTGGCTGAACTTTGGAAAGTCATCTTAACACAGGACAATAATTGACCCCATCTGCACATGCTTATGGACTCATGGACTCATGCCAGTGGTCTGGCCAATGGAAAAAACAGCAATTCCTTATCCAAGTTGTCTCCCTTTGGGGTAAAGAACTCCATGAATCTCTTGCTTCACAGATACCCAAAATATAAACCAAGGTCACACAATTCTCTGTATGCACTAGAGCCCTGCAAAACCTCACCTAGACACTGCTTATATCCTGTTGTGTTCTGACCAAAGCACTCATTTTACTTCTCAACATACACAATGCTGCCCTATTGAGGGAGTCACTCAATGGAACTTATCTACCTTATCAGCCTCAGGGTAGCAGCCTCTGAGAAAACCATGATGGCTTAAACAAATAAGTTCAAATTCAACTCAATGAAACACTGCATATTTTAGTCATCAGTCCAACATCAAAAGAAAATTGCTATAAAAGATGTTCCATGTGATTCAGCAATTCTAATTCTGAGTATATTAACCCAAAAGAATTGAAAATGTGATTTTTTTTTCTTTTTTTTTTTATGGCACAGAGGATGAAAATGTGATCTTAAAGAGAGATCAGTATTTGATCATTTTTTATGCCTAGATCTTATAACCTGAACAACTACTTCTAAAATAACAATATGGAATGTATTAACTAGTGTTGATTTCTTACTGTTGTTTTGTTTTGAAATTCTGTATTATTTCTAGCCTTTTTTCTCTTTTGATTTTTAAAATTAAAAAAATAGAGATCAGTACATCAACATTCATGGCATAACTCACAATAGCTAAAATGTGGAAACAACACAAATATCTATCATCCGATGAATGGATAAACAAAATAGAGTAGAGCCATACAAATGGAATATTACTCAGTCTTTAAAAGGAAGAGAATTCTACACTATGCTACATAGGCTGAAGCTTAAAGGCAAGCTATCGGGCAAACCTGAGTACCCTTCTTTGGTACCAGCAGGAAGTTCACACTACACAAACTCCCTTCACCCTAGCTCCACTCCAACCACCATTAATGCTAAGGCAGTCTCTTTTCCCTGTTCTCTCAAGCCATTTAGGGACTCTGCTTTATTTTCCCCCAGAAAAATCTCATATACAAGAGTAACAATTCTCTTGCACTCCTTTCGGTGTGTGTGTAGCATTCTTAGTCCTGACAGCTGAGCCATATTTTGGGTGGAAGGATCCATGTCATCTTTGTTGGGTGACCACAAAAACGCCTAGCACATTATGTGTTTAATAAATGGAAATTGGTGTCATGTTTATTTCACTACTTAAATGACTGGACATATGTAAACCTGATAGTTACCTTATTTATGCTCAGAGAGGCATGGTACCAAGATAAGAGATATCTTTGAAGCTAAACATGGCAGGTCGCTTCCTGTGCAAATGGCAACTATGTCAAAAAATACTAAAGAATGTCAATAAAAACACTGATGAATAGTTAGAGGATAAATATTTCCACCTTAAGGGATAAGGGTTCATCTGTTGGGTACTCAATGAACATTTGTTGAATGAATGAATGAATGAATGAATGGTCCCAGTATGTGGGACCTGGGAACTGATTAGATAAAGGGGCAGGGAAAAGGAACAAATCAAAAACAAGTAAGAAATCAAAACCAAGAAAGTTGCCTTGATGTTCACCCTCCCTACACTTAAGTGATTATAAAAATGTTTTTAAAAGTTTTGGTGGTGAGACATTCAGAACCACCCATCAAAAAATACCAAGACTAGTACTTTTTAAGATGTTGTACAGAAAAAAATTCCAAAATGATTAAAATTGGTGCAGAGACCAAGGAACCATATTTTTCTTTATCATATTGATCATTTCAAGCGGAACTGTTAGCTATCTTAGAAAAATTGTGGTTCCGAATTGCTTTTGCCTCTAACTCTGGACCTTTGTTCCTAAAGAATTGTTTCCTGAAGGAAAACATTCAACCAGAAAATTTTAGCACATTAGAATCTCTCTGAAGATTAAGAAATCTCTGTGAAGGACTGAATGTCTAAATTGAAAAGGTTTTGCTGTCACATATAGGTATGAGTGAAATAGTTCTTCAGACCCTCTTCCTTTCTTCTGTCTGTAGCTCACTGACGTCAACTTTTCTCTCAGGAGTAAAATTAAATAAAACCTGTGACACTGAGTGTCGCTCATGGAGGGCCATGGCTCCCCGTCTGCCTTGACTGAAGTTTTTTCAGAGATATCCATCTAACACCAAATCTCCACTTACTAGAGTGTTCTTCTTTTATCCTCATTTTCACATAATCCAAAAGTCACATTTCAGATGCACAGTTTCCACTGGGTACCCTCATTAGGCTGGGCTGCCTCTGTACCTTCTTGTGAAGACTCTTCCTTGAAGAATTAATGCCCCCTCCAGATGGCGTAGGGTGACTTTCTCCTCCCTGGGATTGCTTAGAACAAAAGTAACTACTTCTACTCCTTGTCACTAAAGCAAGAAGAGATGGCATTAGACTCCTCAGGACTGCTAAGGGTCCTTTTAGTAAAGTGATATACAGAATGAACATACCTTGACAGCTTTCAAAATTCCATTTACACGCCACATTCACTATTTCAAATGTGTACTACTTGTCCTATTATTTGCCTATTATTATTCATAAAGTTGACTTGGTTTATATTTTTTAATCTTAAGCAATCATATCCAAGAAATGATGAGCATGGTTTGTTATTTTTATTTTCCATTATATGCATTATACAAAATAATTGCCCTTTCAAATTTTAATGTTCAATTTAGTACCACTTAAAATAATTATTTTTTTGAGACATGGTCTCACTATGCAGTTCAGGCTGGCCTTGAGCTCACTTTGTAACCCAGGCTGGTCTCGAACTTGCGACAATCCTCCTGCCTCAGCCTCCCAAGTGCTGGGATTACAGGTATGTGCCACCATGCTCAGTTTTAAAATAATTTTAAATACCATATATAATAGTCAAGCTTTGAGCAGCATAACAGAATCTGCACAAGTTTATTTTATTAGAAATGTTTAAACATTACAGAAAAAAAATGGAAAGGGAATATTTGAATCGGCACAGAGATAGTATTTGCACAGAGCAGTTGCTACCCTGGAGGAACAAAGGGAAGAATAGAAAGTTATTAAAACCCAGAAACTTGAGAGAAGGACCTCTCCCCTCTGAGCCTGCGGTGTCTTCGTGTCGTGGAGAATGCCCTGGCAATGCCACTGTCTTGAGGAGCTCCTGAGGGGAGTTCTAGGAGTGTAAAGGAAGAGACTGAGACCTGGGACTCAGCTGGTTAATCATCACCTCCCCCTACAGGATAAAGAATCACTGCTACTCCCAGAGTGGAAGAACAAGCAAATAAGAACCTCATCTTCTGTCTTTCTACTCCCCCAATTTTGACAGAGTATCAGTTGGCCAGGGAAAAAAGTGGTACCTAGAGCCTGAGGCCCAACATCACACAGCAGAGTCTGAAGGATGGACTAATAAGCAATAGCTTAACAATCAGCACTCCATTCTTGGCAAAACGCTTCCATAAAAGATGCTCAGAAGAGAAATGCCAGTTTGGGAAAATATGCTTGTGTGTTGTGTGAGAGAATTTGGAACAGGCTTTCAGACCCCCTTAAGGCCCAACAAACAAATTATAATTTAGAAAAGTCTGGGATTCTTCACAGCTCAGCTTGTGGTGATGGTATTAGCTTCGCAACTCCAAACAAGCGAAGCTGTCTGTGTGAAACCCCCCTCAACAGCACCTCATTGGGAGGCCTAGCAGTGAAGAAAACAGAGCTTTAGATTCTCATTTCCAACCAAGAGGGGTGAGTCTGCAAACAGGCACTATGTCTAGCCTCGGGAAAGGCTGCCATCCAAAGAGCTCACAACCAAATGGCAAAGACAAACTTGAAACTTTGCTCCACTGTGTGACACAAATGACCTCAGCCGTGTGCCCTTTACTGCTAATTCCTGCCTTTAAATCTTCTGTGAAGTTGAACATAATAGCACTGGCCAGTACTCTGGGAGGCTAAGACAGGAGGACTGCAAGTTTGAGCCCAGCCCAGGCAACTTAGTTACTTAACGAGACCCTGTAATAAAGCAGAATATAGAAAAGGGCTAAGGATGTAGCTTAGTGTAAAGGCCCTGGGTTCAATCACCAGCACCACTGAAATAACAACCAAAAAAGCTGGATGTGATGGTGCACGTCTGTAATCCCAGCACTGAAGAGGCTGAGGCAGGAGATCACCATGAATTCGGGCCAACCTTGGCTACATAGTGAGTTCAAGTTCAGCCTGAACTGTGTAGCCAGACCCTGTCTCAAAATTAAATAAATAAACAAATCAGTGATGTCTAATCACAAATTCCTTACTTGATTACAAAAATGTTCTCAAGTATTCACTCCTGCTCGTGCCCTGCAGTTTATAAAATGATTTGGGAGCTTCTCCCATCAAGAGCTGGTGTTTATGTTCTCACCCTTGAATGGGTTGGCAACCTGCTTTGGCCTACAGAATGTAGCAGGAATGGTGCAGTTCCAATCCCGAGCATAGGTCTCAAGAGGCTTGTGTGCATCACTTTTTCTTAGAACCCTGCCATCATGAGACAAGCCTGCCTGAGTTAGCCCAGTGGAGAATAAGAGATCACAGGGAGGAGGGCCAACGTGCCCCAGCAACTACCAATCCACCATCAGAAGCAAAGCCACCTGCTGATTCACAGCTGGCTGCAGATGCATGAAAGGGAACACAGCCTAGATCACAAAAACCTCCCAAATGAGCCACCTGCTGATTCACAGCTGGCTGCAGATGCATGAAAGGGAACACAGCCTAGATCACAAAAACCTCCCAAATGAGTCCAGCCTAAACTGCCATGAACTCATAAGTGCCTGTTATCTGAAGCCACTACATTTAGGGGAGTTTGATATGCAACAGTAGTTAAGTGATACAAATAATCCTACAAGACTGTGGGCAAACTTTCCCTGCCTCTCTTTCCAGCCACATATTTCATTTCTCTTCCCCTGGTGGTCTGTTGCTGGCATGCAGCTTGACATGACTGCAGCCATATTGAGTCATAATTGCCATGATCGGCCCTGAGTAATGCTGGTTGGTTTTCCTCACATAGTTTCCTAGTGTACTGTAAATTAACAAAATCATGAGAGTGATATATGGCACTTCACAGTTGGATCCTGGCTCTATCAGTGCCAGGAATGTGCCTGAATGTGTCTTTGATATTAGCTTGAGATAAACCAGGTATGTCCCAGTTTGGATAAAGTCACCTTTGTCCTGACCACTATATGAGCCCCTTCTTCATGAACCAAATTGCAGGGATCCAACCGGTCTTGCTGCCACCAGAACCACACTTTGGTCAGTAAATCTGCAATAGATTATACTCTGTGGAATCCTGAATCTGTCTCTTCTTTTGGTCTCATGGCACTTTGATTTTCATACACCAGTTCTGGGTTTCTGTAGAACATCTGTGCTATACACACGCACACGCACACACACACAAATTCATGCGTTGAAATCTTGGCCTCCAAGGTGATGGTATTAGGACATGGGACTTTGAGAGGTTGTGATGGTGGAGCTCTCATGAATTTAATGAGTGTCCTTATAAAACTGGCCCCAGTGGGCTCATTTGCCCCTTTGCTATGTTAACATGTGGTAAAAAGCCAGTTCATTTTAGAAGTAGGCCTATCTATACATGAATCTGACTTTGCTTTGATCCTGAATTTCTTCAGCCTTTAAAATTGTGAGAAATAAATGTTTTTTTGTTTTTTTTTTTGTTTTTTTTTTTTTTTTTTGGTACCAGAGATCAAACTCATGACCTCACGCTTGGCAGGCAGGTGCTTACGCCACTGAGCTAAATCCCCAGCCCTAAATTTCTGTTTTTTATAAGCCACCTTCTAAGACATTTTGCTATAGCAACCTACCCATACTAAAGTCATCGATCTAGACCACTCTTTTCCTTCCCTCTTTCACCAATCAACTCCAAATTTTTAGTTATCAGTTTAAATACTACTTCCTGTAAGACTTCTCTCAAGGTCTAACATAAATTATAGCTATACCTCATATTCTTCCATGGATATGTACTCTTGCTTTCTTTTCTTTTTTTTTTTCCATTATAATAGTCATCTATTTTTGTTAAAAAAATCCAGATATAAAATGTATTCTTTCATATGCAGAGATGTTGCATTCTTTGTTTAACCTCGAATCTCCCGGAGACCCTCTCTGTATCCAGCACGTGCAACGCCTGGCATGGGCCATGTGCTCCTTTCATTATCTCTTGAGTGACTGAATGACTTCCAACTTAGAAAACTGAGCATCTTTGATACCAGATTCTTAAAGAAAGAAAAGAGGCCCATTTTAAGGATCGAGAAAGAAAATGGTGGCTCCCCTCTCTGCCATTTTGCTCACTCTAGGTATCAGTTCAAGATGCCTGGAATGAACATGACTGAGAACAAATGCACAATTACTGCCTTTCCTGGGAAATGAGTCTGCCAGGCTCTAATCCATATAGCAGAAATGCATAGTAGTCCTCCAGCATCTACCCTCTCTACTTCCATTTACAAGGAGTGAATGCAAACTACAGTGAATGTTTAAATTTAAAAATTACAGTGAAAAATATTTCCATTAACCACCTTCAAAATCCTCTCACTCACTTCAAATACACTTATTCCATTATTCTTGCCACTTTCTGAAGCAGCTCTGGAAATTCCTTTTCTTGCATGTCCTTATGAGGTGTATTCAAAATGCTGGCAAATGCTGCCACTGACTGTCATTCAACGTAAAGGCACGCATCCCCCTTATTCGCCAGATCTAGCACTGCAACTTTTGGCTCTTGCTGAGGCAGGAGCATTGCTGCAAGTTCGAGGCCAGCCTTAGCTACAAAGTGAGTTCAAGGCCAGCCTGAACTGCATAGTGAGACCCTGTCTCAAAAAGACAAAAGAAAATTCTGATTGCCAATCATGACAACTTATCCAATGATTATTTTAACTCTTTATGTATAAATTAAAATATTCATAATGTCTAAACTTAAACAGATTGGTATTCAGGAAACTCCTTGTACACTTAGGCACCTGTTATCCTGAATTTTAAGAAAATCTCCCTCAGATAAACATGTGTGGTTTCTCAAACTTTTCTATCCCAATTTTCTTAATAACACAAAAAAGAGCATTTGAATCCAAAGATGTCTGACATTGAGCACAAAGTAGCACTCTACAAGCATGAGTTCCCTTTAAAGTGTTTTATTATTAAAACTCTTATACAAATTGTTTATACTTTGCTTGTTTTAATGTGAAACACTAGTTTAATTTGCGTGCCATCATTTTTAAGCAGTTGAAAATAGATCCAACCTCATTCATAACAAAAGCAAATTAAAATGACTATGATGTAATATTTATTTTCTCACTTATAAAATTGGGAACTTTTTAAATGTCATAATACACTCTTCTGGTTGGGGTGTGAATAAAACAATTCTCTCTTCCCTGGTAGGTGGGACTGTAAACTGGGCAATCTTTTGAGAGGGGGGGATGAGTAGAAAATATGTATCCAAATTTTAAATGCAAAATTTAAACTGAACCAAATTCAACCTTAAGAAATCTATCCTTTAACCTTGAGATTTATAGGTTAATGGATGCAACTCGAGACCATACTCATAAGTGAAATAAATCAGACTCACATGTGTAAACATGGTATTATTGCCATAGAGTAAGAAGCTGAAAGAGTAAATAAGATCCAAAATGTGAAATGGGAAGAAATTGTTCAAAAGGAAAGAGAAACTAGGATGGGGGAAAGGAGAAAAGAAGGAAGGTAAAAGGGAAAATATATATATACATATATATGTATATACATATGTGTACAAACACAAGATAGTTAAGATAGTTATACTACTAATTTCTCTTAGTTCATTGAAAAGAAAGGTTTGTGCTACTATTTTTTGGACAATTT